>JAJOZX010008907.1:32500-164892 GCA_023014485.1 Bathynomus jamesi | reverse complement strand
AACGTTAATATATATATAGTCAGTGTGTGTGTGTGTGTGTGTGTGTGTCATATGTACATAATAATAATAATAATTACATTGGCGGCTTTTAGTACGTGTATAAACAACATTGGTTGGTACATTCGTTGATGACGGAGGGAATTGTTTCCGAGTACTTCATTGAAGATCTATGAACGTATATATATATAGTTGGGGTGTGTGTGTGTGTGTGTGTGCGTGTGTCCAATAATAATAATGGTGTGTGTGTGTGTGTGTGTGTGCGTGTGTCCAATAATAATAATGGTGTGTGTGTGTGTGCGTGTGTCCAATAATAATAATGGTGTGTGTGTGTGTGTGTGTGTGTGTGCGCTTTTAGGACAAATGGCTGCTCAAACGATGTGTGTGTATATACACTGTGCCAACTGGCAGATAATGCTTGGAGGCACCAGCTTCTACGCCAACTGGCTGAAAGACACTTATAAGCCACCTGATGCTCGGATGAAATCTTATTATGCGTCTGGCTGCCCCAGACGTAGGATGCTCTGTCTTTCCGCTCTCTCTTCCTCTCTTACCTTCCTAAGCTAGGTTTACCCCTTTGGTGGGGGTGAGGCCGTCCCAACTACTCCCCCAAAATCTCTTTATTAGCTGGACTCCCCCAGCTTGCTGGGGGAATTCTCCCTTTCTTTTTTTTGGCACTATGGGGGGAAAGGGGAAGGGGGGGTTGGCAGTGGCACTCATTTGATCAACATTGCAATTGCTCTGCACTCGTCTTGTTTGCGGTCATACTACTAAGCCAAATAAACTGTCATATCCTATCACTGAGAAGAAATCCACCATCGCTCCGTTTGGCTCCAACTCTTCTAATATGGACCCCTTCCAACAACCAATCATTCCCAACCCTCTGCTCAACCAGTCCTCTTACCCCGATAATAAAAAGACTCCTCTCAATTTTGTTCGCATTTAACTTTATATTTTGACGATTGATCACTCTTCTATATTTTATATTATTTTAGTTTTAATTTTAATTACTTAAATATACCCTATAAACACACCATTAATATCACACGTTATTTAAATATTGTATAAGTTTCCGTTCATTATATTTATTCTTTTTTTTATCTGATTTTATAATTTTAGCACTGATGATGGAAAATGAAAATTTCCGAAATGTTTGTAAATAAACATGTACCATCTCTTCGTCCTCTTATCCTTGCTCTATATATATATATATATATATATATATATATATATTAATTTTGCTCGAATTAAACTAGATAGTCCTGCATCCATTCTAATTACCTTCAAGACCACTTCTGTCAACAGATTCCGCAAAAGCGTTTGAAGAAGAAAAGGTTTTGTAATTCCCTCCAGTTTTGAATAACGGAACAAAATCTAATTTATTTCGTATATTTAAAGGCAGAATGAAAGCTTTGTTTATTATTTAAAGAATGGATACGAAGAAAGTTTAATTCTATACTATTAATTAGATAAGAGTATAGAAATAGCGTGAACTTTGTTTTTATTTTATGACTCAAATAATTGGTTCGAACGCCATTCAGCGAACGGTAGGATTGGTTGGAAGGCGAATTTGGGTTAATTGGAAATTAATTATTACGTATTACGCCATTTATGAATTTACTGCAGATCACTCTATGTCAGTGGTTCTCAAACTTTTTCTTTTTCTGTACACCTTGAATTCTTTCACGGGATTTTCTGGATTTTCGAGAGAGAGAGAGAGAGAGGATTTTTACTTTCTTTACGACCGTGTGACTTGTGTCCGTTTGTTAATAGTATATAAAATTAAAAGGATTATATTTTCAGGACCTCTTCGCGTACCCCTAAGATTCCCTTGCGTACCCCAGTTTGAGAACCACTGCTCTAAGTCATTACTGTTCGGCAATCTTTATTTGTACTGATAACAGCTGCAAAGACGTTATAGGCATTAGGTTATATATATATATAGATATATATATATATATATAATATATATATTGTGTGTGTGTGTTTATATATATATATATATATATATATATTTATATATATATATATATATATATATATCACTGTGGTTGGAAATTGTGTTGGCGGTCTATCTTTGTGAAAAAACACTCTGCTTCAGTGATGCTGCGATGATTAATCTCCTCCTCGCTTTTCTCTTTTCGGTTAAACTTCATTCATGTTGGAAGAAAAAAACGGTGCCTTACATCTGCATGTGTACCCAGTGCCAACACAGTCATATAAATGAAGTTGGCACCCACGCATAGCCGTTCGTTATTCCTTCGGAAGCGGAACTTGCATAGGTCTTGTCAAAATTTAATTTAAATTTTATAGATATATATATATATATATATATATATATATATATATATATATAATTATATATATATATATATATATATATATATATATATATATATATATATATATATAATTATATATATATATATATATATATATATATATATATATATATATATATATATATATATATATATATATGGGAATGAACTCACAATGGTCCCCTGAGTTTTTTATGATACACACAGACCGTGCATGGAACAAGGAACTCTTCTGGGATAATTGAATCCACTATAGTCCGAATAAGTAATGGTAAATGACAAATACCATAGTTTTTCTTTTTCATGATGCTAGCCCGACGTTCCCGAAGAGTTCCCGAAGAGTTCCTTGTTCCATGCACGGTCTGTGTGTATCATATATATATAATATATATAGAGAGAGAGAGAGAGAGAGAGAGAGAGAGAGAGAGAGAGAGAGAGAGAATATACTGTATATTGCAACTATTTGAGATACATTGTTATTATCTTCATATTTTTTGTGTGGAATATAACTGTTAAGACAGATGTCATTAATCCTTCGACAACGTGATACGTTCAGGCAAGAGCCGCAAGGCTATGTCACAGCAGCGTCTGAAAGAGGTGTTTTCAATTCGAATTTCTGTATACTGAAGTGTGATTGTATCAGCATTTGGGGATGATTCACATCTGATCAACGTTCTTATTATTCGAGTTCTTAAAAATTATAAATAAACTATTTGCTTTTCTATATACAGGGTGATTCAAAAGTCAGGTTACATAGAGAAATACTGTATTATGTAATGATACAGGAGAATAGTCACATCACATGTTCGATACGTCCGCTGCGACGTCTCTGTAGCTCAACGAGCCAGCTAGGAATATCACATCAATGCGCTCCTCCTTCGATAACATCTCATAACTCATTTACCTGCAAAGAAAGAGAAAAGCCCTTGTAACCTGACTTTTGAATCACCCTGTAGTTCGTTATAGTTATATTATTGTTATACTGTGTATGCACTCGTAGCTGTTGTTGTTGTTGTTGTTGTTATATAGTTATTTCCACATGAAATTTTTGTTTATTTATATATATATATATATATATATATATATATATATATATATATATTACGGTGAATATGGCTGACAATTTGCGTAAACAATTTCAACTGAAATAAAAAATTATATTCTCAAGAGAGTGCCATGTAGATTATAGTGCCAATTTTGACAGCTCATCTTTCCTTTCAAGGAAAACTGCTCCAAGTGAAAAACCATTAATGGAATCCCATCCTGAATAAGGTCGACAGCGCTGTCTTTTGGTCTTATCATTGCAATAAATTGCACGGAAAAGATTTCTTCACTTTTTATACAACATAAACGTATGTTGCCTAATTCGACATGTTGTAGATTGCATGCCATGAAGTGTCCAGTTCGTTCGAGTTTCGGATTGTTTTCAAATTGAGAGTGTGTGTGTGTGTGTGTGTGCAACTGGGCATTGTTACCTCAGGCCATTAAAAATTTGTATAAGAAATATAGGAACATTTTTATTGCCGGAAAAAGCTATGTTGGACCAGATAAGGCTAGTTACACTAGGTTAGGTTAGGTTAGATTAACCAGTACCTCAATATACATATAATGAATAAATAAGGAATACCATTCGAGCCCTAAATTGCGATCGAAACAATTATCACGCCTCTCTCGGTTCGATGAAACTATGGTTAGGTTAGGTGAAATTAGGTTTGGTTAATATATGGATATACATAAAGTCATGCAAACTTAAAAAATCAGTACCTCTCCCATGCAAAGATAAGCACATGTGTGTGTGTGTGTGTGTGTGTGTGTGTGTGTGTGTGTGTGTTTATTGTCTCATTTATATATTGGAGTTATATATTCAAATAACATTTTTATGATTGTTCCATGTAAAACTTGTTAATAAAAATATTATTATTATTATTATTATTATTATTATTATCTCAAGATTTTAGTCTGACAAATTTGTCCATATGATCTTTAAAAAGAGACATACGAACACCATCATTATGTGACTAACATATATATCCTTTGAACTAACGTGATTGTATTTAAAGGAACAGAGAAATGCCTCAATTAAAGGGAGATAATTTTTTTATGCAGGAAGGAGGGGCCAGGGGCCAATTCCCGCAAAAACGACCTCCCTCGAAGAGGAAGCAAGGTCCAGGGTTTTCGACATGTCTGGACACTGCGTTTGAAAGATTGTAGGGCATTGACAGGGGGAAACATGAATTGAGAAAGGTTGTTCCAGAGTTGAACGGTTGAGTAGATGAAAGACTGAAAATGCCGATTAACCCTTGCGTTAGAGAATTGAGCAGAAAAGGAATGAAAATATGTCGAAAGTGTGCTACGGCGTATTCTCCTTAAAGGAGGAGGCATGCAGTTAAAGAGTTCAGAAAAGCAGTGTCGGTTATAGCAGCGATAGTAAAAAGAGAGTTAGGGGCAACATTGCGGAAGAAGAGAGGGGGATTGAAGACAGTCAGTAATAGGCGAGAAAATGATGAGATGAAAACCCTTTGATTCCATTCGATGAAATTGAGCTGTTGGTTTAGCCACACCACACATGAGAAGCGTGCTTCATACAGGGGCGAAGAAGACCCATATACAGAGACAGCAACTGAGTGGAGATGAAGAAACTGCGGAGCCGGTACAGCACACCTAACCTATCCGAAGCTGTTTTCGAAAGAGAGTATATGTGATATTTCCAGGAGAGATCACGAGAAGAGGAACACCAAGAATGTTAAGAGAAGAAGAAAAAGGACTGAGTTGTGTATTGTTGAAGATAAGGGGATAGAAGTGTGGAAGATTGTGAAGAGTAGACAGATAAAGGAACTGAGTTTTTAAGGAATTGAAAGCTAAAAGGTTTGCCCCAATGAGGGATAATAGAAAGATCGGAGGTCACGTGCATCATAGTCGTCCTACACAAAGCATGGTGTGACTGTTGAGAGTGACGCTTTGTGAAGCGGGCGAAGTGAAGAGTGGAATCATTGTCATACGAGTGGATAGAACAGGAAGTGCGGTTTAATAGATTATTAATAAATACAAGGAAAAGAGTGGGTGACAGGTATTCCCTGAGGAATACCGCTATTAATAGATTTAGGAGAAGAACAGTGTTCATCTACAATTGCAGCTGTAGATCGGCCAGAAGGAAATTAGCGATGAATGCTCAGATAGAATGGTAGAAACCAAAGGAGGGTAGTTTCGAAATTAAAGATTTGTGCCAGACTCTATTAAGGCTTTTGATATATCTAGCGCAATAGCAAGGCTTTACCGAAATTCCAAAGGACGATAACCAAGAGTCAGAGAGATATGCAAGAAGATCGCCAGTAGAGCGTCCCTTGCGGAACCCATACTGACGACCTGAAAGGTGATTGTGATTAGAAGCGTGTTTAAGAATCTTCCCATTAAAAATAGATTAAAAAACTTTAGAAATGAGAGAAATTGGACGATAGTTGGAAGGGTGAGAGCGGTTACCCTTCTTTGGGAAAGGCTGAATGAAAGCGAACTTCCAGCAGGAAGGAAAAGTACCAGATGAAAGATAAAAATGAAAGAGTTTACGTAGGCAGGGTGTCAGTACAGAACCACAGTTCTTGATGACAACAGGAGGTACACTATCAGAACCGTACGCCTTCCTACAGTTGAGCCCAGATAGGGCAGAAGGAACATCTTTGGACGATATTCAAATTTCAAACATAAGTCGGAAGGAAGAGGAGATGGAGAAACAGCACCCGAATCGTCCATGGTTGAATTGGAGGCGAAAGTATGAGCAAAGACTTCAGCTTTATTATGAGAAGAGACGGCAACTGAGCCACTGAAGTAGGCAATGGCAGAACCAGCTCCGCTGCCCGGGTCTGCGTTTCCGGTATTGGCAGCAGTGGAGGAGCCAGAAGTGGGATCATTTATGGTCCCCTTCACATGGGACTCCGAGGCTTTTGAAGTCGTTGCCATTTTTTTATGATTTGGAAAGATTACTGTGTAAGATGCATGTATGTATAGTAAAGAATAGGGAGAGAATTGTGTTTGAAAGCATGTTGGAGTGCTCACAGTGTAGAAGAGACAAAAAAAGATCAGCTAAGGAAGACAGTGACAGGAGAAACGGGAGTTCCATGCGTGCCTTCTCCGATGTGTACCACATACTGGGGGCTTCTTGCCAGTATGGCGTTTTTCCTTACCCCATCCTCCCACAGCTCTTTATCCTACTCCCAGTACAAGCCTTCATGTGTTCGGTATGGAGATTCATCTCCATCTTAAATATTCGTTAAAGAAGCCTGATTTTTAATCTGTGATAACGTTACTGAAAATTCGTCTTTTTCTACGACCTTTTTCAAATGTTATTTAAAACGACACTTCATTATAGTTCTAAAAATAGGGAAATAAATTAGTGAAATTAATTCTACTGGATATATAAACGTCATAAGACAAATTACAGAACTATCCCTCATTAACGGGCTTTCCGTTTTTGTCCCGTGCATAGAACAAGGAACTCTTCTGGAAAAATTAAATCCACTATAGTTCGAATAAGTAATGGTAAATGACAAATACTATAGTTTTTCTTTTTCATGATGTTAGCCCGACGTGGGCAACGGGTCACTCGCAAAGAGGCCCCAAAATATAGCTCCCCTCGCCAGCTATCTGCGAAGCAGATAGGATCCAGTTTTGGGACAGGATCTAGGGTTTACAGTTACATCTAGCCTACTATATTCAGAATCTCAATATACGCAAGAAACTCGTTGCATTCACCTCGGATTGAATATATCAAAGAAAAAGGGGTAACTATTGTATTTTCAGCCAAAAATCAAAACTTAAACCTCAACTGGCAGAATTGAGCGTCCAGAAGAGTTCCTTGTTCCATGCACGATCTGTGTGTAACATAAAAGATCTCAGGGGACCATTCTGAGTTAAATCCCATCATGAAACGGACATGTTAAATGCTTTAAAATATCCATAAGGTTGAAAAAGTTCTACCTTATGTAGGTTGAATTAATTCATATTAAGTTAATTTAAATTTTTAAATTACTCAAAAGATAGGTTAAGTTTGGTTGTTTATGCCTGGTTAGGTTACATTCTGTTAAGTTCGTTACTTTCATTTAAACTCTTTAGTAGTTTAACTCTCAGTTAAAATATTAAACGAACGTTTTATTTTCATTTGAAATCTGAAATGAGCGTAATTTTTATAAAGGTTCGTTTTGAATGATGTCCACATCCATTAGGTCGAACGTCGGCATTATGAAATTCCACTTCGTTCACGTATATATATATATATATATATATATATAATATATATATATATACACACCTCGGTAGTGATCCATCGGCCCGGGATCGAGACCCGGAGACGGCACACGGCGCCAGCAAAACCCAGCTGTTCATCCTTCCACACAATAAAAAATTTGGTTGGTAGATACTCGTAAATGGGTACACTGGGTTGCCTAGTGGTTAAGACGCTGTGGTGCTGCTGATCGAGAGGTCGTGAGATCGAGTCCGGGCGAGGACTTTGTAATTTCTTAACGCCCCTGGTGGGTCGTGGTTCGGATTCCACGTTAAATTGTAGGTCTAAAGTGGAATGACAAGCTTGATCTTCGTCAGAATGAACAATTCGAGCGGGAGCAAAACCAAGGTTAACCAAGGTTATAGTAAATTTGATAATGTCGACCTTCGACCTGATCCAAGTTGACCTTATTCCAGAGCGACCTTATGCACGTATGTGGATTTGAGATTTAAAACGTAATTGAACATTTTTTAAATATTTTATCTGAAAGTGACTAACTCACATATACATTTCATATTTTCAATGAAAATGATTAACCTAACCTAACGAAACCTAATGTTACCTAAACGAACAAAATGCAACCAAACCTAACGAAACTGAACCAAACCTCCCCCAACTTAAACAAACTTCACATGAATTTAACTGATGCATATTACATAATGTCTAGAATTTCAACATTACGCAAGTTCAAAATTTTGGTGTCGACACTGTGGAAATCGACATTATTCCATATACCTTTCACAATTACATAAAATCAACAAATGATCAGCACATCGGGTAGCGGAACAAAGTCGAGCTGCACAATGTCGATATGCATAATGTCGATGCTAAAAGGCTAATCTAAATTAGGTCAGGTAAGGTTCAGTTGAGTTACATATAGGCTATAGGTTACAGTTTGTCCGGTCAGGACGTTAGGTTAGGTTAGTGATTTTCCTTGAAAATCTGAAATTAGTTGGAAATCTGAAATCCATATACTTGCAAAAGTTCGAATGTCACCATTATGAAATTCGATTTTTTTCATATAACGTCATCGTGTGTGTGTGTGTGTGTGTGTGGTGTGTGTACACACACACACACATATATATATATATATATATATACAGTGTCGCTCATAAGTGTTGGTAAAGAGATATTTTCATTTATTCGTTCTTCTCATTTCTACCATCTATAGGATAGGTATGAGAAGTTTACCGTTCGTTGGAAAAATTTTAACAAATAAAAAAAATTAGTTTAATTCCAGAAGATAAGGAGTGCTGAAACTCCCATTAATCCTGTCACTCTCCTCTTTCGCTTATCTTTTTCGGTATCTCATCTAAGCTGAGAGTAGTCAAGCATGCTCTCAAACACACACTTCTCTCCCTATTCTTCACTAAATACACATGCATCTTACACAATACATAATCTTTTCAAAATTAAAAAAAAATGTCAACAACTTCAAGAGCCTCGGCGTCTCATGGGTAGGGGACCATAAATGTCTCCACTTCTGACTCCTCCGCTGCCAATAGCCGGAACTCGAATCTTCCGAATTCTATACCCTCTGGCTACGGATTACATGCCAGTTTCAAACTAAATACATCTGCGCTGTCTACCTTTCTCCTGTTTCTACTTTTTCCAAATTCTTTGACTACCTCACTTCCAAGGTGGAATACATTCTATCCCACTCAACTTTTTGCTGAACTCTCCATTTTAGGAGATTTCAATGTTCACCACCACCTTTGACTTTTCTCTCATTTCACTAACATCCCTGGTGAACTAGCTTGCAATTTTCTATCCTCAATGACCTAGAGCAGATTGTACAGCACCCTACTCGTATCCAGCTTGCCTATGAGATAAGCCCAATATTCTTGATTTATTTCTCACCGCATCCTTCTTTTCACTCTGTGAAACTTTTTTTTCCGTTGGACTCTTCTGACCAGTCTTTTATGTTTCGTGTCCTATCGCTCCAATTCGGCCTTTCGATCATCTCAATAGGACGCGCCTTTAGCACTTTGGCGTTACTGATTTGGAGACCCATAGGCAGTACTTCTCCGATTTCCCATAGAATTATTACTGCTTCCGTGCTCGGGACCCTCCGAGTGGGCTGAACGCATCACGAAAGTATCATAATTCTCTCTGGCATGGAGACGTACATTCCATATTCTATTCCTACTACGAATGCAAAAAACCTTGCTTTACTGTAACTACTTGTTCTAATGCTATCCATAATAGAGAGGAGGCTTTCAGAAAGTACCATCCCCATCCAAATCCTGACTCTCACTCAGCTTATATTTCTGCCCGGAATCGTGCAAAATCCATTCTTTGACTCGCCACATATTCCTTCATCCGACAAAAATGTGAAAACCTATAAAATTCTAATTCTTCTCGCTCTTTCTGCCATCTAGCTAAGAACCTCTCCAACAACTTTACTTCATCTTCTTTCCTTCCTCTTTTCTATTCCGACGGCTTAGTTGCCGTCTCTTCTCTTCACAAACTGAACTCTTCGCTCAAATTTTCGTCTTCAACTCAACCATGGATGATTCGAGTGCTCTTTCTCCGTCTCCTCACTCTGACTTTATTATGTCTGAAATTAGAATAGATTCCAAAGATGTTTTTCTTGCCCTCTCTGGGATCAACTCTAGGAAGGCGACCAGTCCGCATGGTGTTCCTCCTGTTGTTCTCAGCAACTGTGCTTCTGTGGTGACACTCTGCCAAGGCAAACTCTTTCGTCTTTGTCTTTCATCTGGTACTTTTCTTCCTGCTGGAAGTTCACTTTCATTCAGCCTGTCCCAAAGAAGGGTGACCACTCTCAACCATCCAACTCTCGCTCAATTCCTTTGAATCTTGTATTTCAAAAGTTTTTGAATTTATCCTTAATAGGAAGATTTTTAAACACCCTTCTAATCACAATCTTCTTTCAGATCGTCAGTATGGGTTCGCAAGGGACGCTCTACTGCCGATCTTCTTGCATATCTCTCTGACACTTGGTCATCCTCCTTTCGGGATTTTGGTAAAACTTCTGCTATTGTGCTTGACATATCAAAAGCTTTTGACAGAGTCTGACACAAATCCTTAATTTCCAAACTACCCTCCTTCGGTTTCTATCCTTCTATATGTACCTTCATCTCTAATTTCCTTCCGGCCGACTTATAGCTGCGGTTATTAATAATCTGTTAAGTCACACTTCCTGTCCTATCCACTCCCACGCCGATGATTCCATTCTTCACTTTTCCACCCTCTTCACAAAGCGTCCCTCTCAACAGTCACTCCATGGTTCGCGTAGGATGGCTATGGTACACCTGATCTCTGATCTTTCTGCCACCTCTGACTGGAGCAGAGAAAACCTTGTGATTTTCACTGCCTCAAAAACTCAGTTCCTCCATCTGTGTACTCGTCACAATCTTCCACACGACTGTCCCCTTAACTTCAATAATACACAACTCAATCCTTCCTCTTTTCTTAACATTTTTGGTGTTTCCTCTTCTCGTGATCTCTCCTGGAAAGATCACATATACTCTCTTTCCAAAACAGCTTCTGAGAGGTGAAGTGTGCTATACCAGCTACACAGTTTCTCCACCTCCACTCAGTTGCTCTCTATGTACAGGGGTCTTGTTCGCCCCTGTATGTGGGTATGCTTCTCCTGTGTGGGTGGCTCAACCCACACATCCCTACTTGATCGGATGAAATCAAAGGCTTTTCGTCTCATCAATTCCCCGCGTATTACTGACTGTCTTCAGTTCCTCTTTCTTCGCCGGAATTTGCCTCACTCTCTCTTTACCTTCGCTATTATAACGGACACTGCTCTTCTGAACTCTCTCGACACATTCTTATTGCTTTTCTGTCCAACTCTCTAAGGAACGGTTAATTGAATTGGTATTTTCAATCTTTCATCTACTGAACCGGTCAACTCTGGAACAATCTTCCTCAATCCATCTTTTTTCCTGTCTAAACTTCTAATCTTTCAAACACAGAGTGTCCAGGCATTTAAAAAATCCTGGGCCTTGAATTTGGCTCTTTTCTTATTCTATGCGGGGTCGGTGGGGCGTTTTTGCGGACATTGGCCGTTGGCCCCTCCTTCCTGCATAAAAAACTACTGATAAAAATTTTAAATTCTTCAAATCTAAAAGGTGGACACAAAATGTATTAAATAATTTTGTAAATAAATGTATGAAAACTTTTGCAGTTTAATTTGTTTTTATTTTCCTCAAATTCTTTCGTGTTTTACATTATATGTTGGAGTTAAACTAATTTTTTTATTGCTGTATTTTCCAAATGAACGGTAAACTTTTCCTAAGTATCGTGAAAATAAAACCCACACTAATAGACGGAGTTTATTTCCACAGCATTTTCGATGCCCACTGGCATCCTCTTCGGGTGGATACAGGAAAACGAATGAACAAAAGTAAGGAAACAATCCAGGAAAGGTAAGGAACATTCTTGAAGGCCAGAGACCATTAAGAAATTCACACCTAGGTTAGATCCCGTTTACACAAATTAAAATTATCTTCTTTTTCTATACATACAGATTTTATTATTTTCTTTTGACATAATTATTACATTTATAAAGTAACTTACTTGATTCCCAGTCTATGGCATGATTATTTTGGCTGGCGTGATAAAAAACTACTTGTAACGCTTTTCGAAACTGCAGATCATAAGTGCGATGTGGGGACTAGACGCACCGAGCAACGACTTAAGAGAAAGCTATCCAGTTTATGTGATGAAAGTGCTTGGTCAAAGTGTGCGGTGGAAGGTTCCATTTTAAATTTATCGACATTTGTTTTATCCAAATTTGAAAGAGAAGTTCTTAATTTAGGGCTGTCCTTTGCCCTTAAACCTGATTAAAACATTGTTTTGGATTGATTTTGTGTCTTCCGTGGTCAATTCCAGGTTGGACGTTCGATGTTTAAATGGTTTGATTCTGAGCAAATTTCTGGAACATTTCAACTCAATGGACTCGATTCCCAAAAGATTTCGGTTAGCTTTGGACAAGCTCAAGAAGAATGAAGCAATATTTGTTACTAAAGCGGACAAAAGTAACACTGGGGTTATTTTGGACAAGTGCGATTATAAACAGAAAATGGAAGCATCACTTAGTGATGAATTCACCTACACGAAATTGAGATCGTCCTACCTAAGGCGTCTTTCTGCTGAATTCAACAAAACTATTAAGAACTTATTAAAAGATGTCCCGGCGATTGACCCTAAAAGATTTCTACAGATTAACCTCAAACTCCTCCACATTTACGGCTTACCCCAAACCTTTCCTTTCAACCTTTCAAATGTTACGTGCGATGATTCCTCATTCACGATGGTCAAGTTTGTCGCCCATCCTCTCGAGTTGGCCTGGTGAAGTAGTGAGTTGGTTTCTTGTACTCTCCACCTCACATAGCCAGGTACGCCCGACTTATCAAGGATTGTTCTGAGCCAGGCGTCTAATCTTCTTTTGAAGATGTCCACCGCAACACCACTCGTGTTCCTTAGTTCTTTGGACAGCTGATTAAACAGTCTTGGTCCTCTCACGACAAAACTATTTTCTTTCAGGGTTGAAGATGTTCCCTGTTTAGCAATTAATTTGAGAACACGACACAGTCTTCCTTTTCTACTTTCCACTGTTGTTTGGGGAGTTATATGGTTCAGCGTAAGATTAGGGGCTAGTTATAATGGTGTATCTCTCTCTTCTCCTTTCCAGTGAATATAAGTTTAATTCGCGTAACTTTTCCCAGTAATTTAGTTATTTGCACCCCTTGATCTTGGCTGTGAAGCTTCTCTGAATCCCTTCTAGCTGTCTAATGTCTTCTTTTATATATGGGGATGTTAGGACCGAGCAGTATTCCAATTTGGGTATGATCAGTGTTTTCAGTAAAGGAATCATTATATTCCTATCCTTTCGTTTAAAGATTCTCAGTGTCTGCCCCGTTATTCTCTTTGCTCTGTTTACTGCTATCTTATTTTGTTTCAAATTTCGCATCATCAGTTATTACAACTCCTAAATCTATTGCTATAGAATTTCTCTGAATTTTCTGTCCATTTGGGGTAAAGTATTCCATGGATTTTAGGTCCTCCCTTTTTTCCGTACCGTAACAGTTGAAATTTGTGTTAAACTTCATATTGTTTTCGTTCGAACACTTGTAGATTCTGTTCATGTCTGTTTGTAGAGATCCTATATCCTCTGGGTTTCTTACTTTTCTACTGATCTTTGTGTCATCGGCAAAGGATGTTACTGTGCTGTCTCTGGTAACGTCCTCATCTATGTCAGTTAGTATGATTATGAAGAGTAGTGGAGCTACTGAGCTAAGGACCTCTGATTCTGATGAAGATATTCCTTGTACTGTAACGACTTGCCGCCGCTCACTAAGGAAATTATATATCCATTTCCCTACTTTTCCTGTTATTCCCATATATTTCAGTTTATGTATGATTCTATGGTCATACTTGTCGAACGCTTTGGCAAAGTCTGTGTACCATAGTTTTCATTACTTCCAAGTGCATCAATAATGTTGTTGTAGTGTTCCATTAGTTGTGATAGGTATGATCTACCTGACCGAAATCCATGTTGGTTATCATTTAATTTTTTTGAGTTTCCAAAAAGTCATAGATTTTTTCTCTAACTATTCTTTAAAATATTTCAGTGATGAGATGTAAGCGACACTGGCCTATAGTTTTTGGCCTCGGATCGATCTCCTTTATATATTGGGACTTGCTCGCGCTCTTCAGGATGCCCGGTATTTCTCCCGTGAGTGATCGTCTCCGTATCCAATTGCATTCTTGCAGTTTTTGATCAGTGTGGCATTCCATTTGTCCGGTCCTGCCGCTGAGTGTGCTTTTAATTTCCCTATAGCTTGTGTAATATTATCTGTCGTAAAGTTGAAAGTCCATTATACTTTCCCCTTGTAGTTCTTCTACAAAGAACGCGTTTCTATCGCATATCAGTTTTCAGTTTTTGGGATATTGAAAGATGGTTCGTACTGAGCTCTTAATATTTCAGATACTTAGATCATCAGATAAAGCACTGTATCTTCGTTTTTTCAAAGGTCCGATAGTCGTGTGATTTTTCGGCTTCCTTTTTGCAAAATTATAGAAGTACTTTGAGTTAACCTTTATCGCTTCCATAGCGTCTTCTTCTTTTTCTGTATGCTTCTCAATTAGTTCCTGTATGATGCAGTCGACACTCGGCAATTTATCATTTATTATTTTTCTGATGTTGTTATCTTTACAATAACTTAATTTTGCAGTCACTCTTTTTCTCTTTCGGAACAATGACCTCTTTTGTCTCTCGAACCTGTTTCTCCTTCCTCTTTGTTGTATTTTTGGGACATGTCTTTCCATAATTTCCAGCGTCTTCTCCTCTAAGGTCATTAGCATCTCTTCCGCTGTCTTGACCTTGAAGATGGTTTTCCGAGCTATTACTTCCATGCTAGATGCAACATCTTCCCCATTTATAGCTTTGGAGTGAAAATTAAAAATTTCGAATTTGCTTCTTTCTGTTCGTCGTGTTCTTTCCTTTCCTGTTGCTTTTATATTGGTTGTTATTTCAATAATGTTCTGATTCGATATTATAGTTGGGGATATTTCTAAGTTATCAATTAGGTTGCTGTTGTTTATGAATACCAAATCTAGGAGGTTGTTTTTCTTTTGTTTTCTGTTATTTCTTGTATTAACATAAATTCATCAGCCAGAGCTAGTAGCATTTTTACATGCTCCTGGTCTTCCCGTGTGCCCCCTTGTCCTGGTGTATGCATATATTTTTTCCTATCCTTTCATATTTCATGAATGAAAAATTAAAATCACACAGAAAAAAATATTTGGGGTTGGAGAATGTACATCTTTTACCCCATTTCTGACCTCTATCATGGAATCTGAGAATTTTGAGGTTGGCGTGTTCGGGGGTCTGGACATTACAATTAGTACCATATTTAATTTTTCAACTTTTGCTGCTACACATTCTATGAAGCTGTTTGAAGTACTTATAGACATTTCTGCCATATGCCTTTCGCGTGTGTAAATAGCAGTTCCTCCTTTACGTCTCACTGTTCTGTCGGCTCGGAGAATGTTATAGTTGTCAATTTGTATTTCTTTTTTGTCATTACAGAACGCATAGTTTTCACAGTTCGCCTGGCGGTCCTTTAGATGAATTTCCGTGAGGCATGCAAAGACTGCTCCGGTTTCTTGCATGATTCCTTTCAGGTATAAAACTTTGTCCGGTGAATGGTTCGATTTAAGGTCCTGAATGTTGGCTAAGATTATTTTTAATTTTTCCCTATCGTTTTTACATACTTGTGTTTCCGATTCGTTTTCCAATGGTGGTGCCGGTTTCGTTGCTTTGTGATCCTCCGAGAATTTTCCTCTCTTTATCTGTTTCGATACCTGTTGTCCCGATATCGCATGTAATGTCTATCTGTATGCCTTCTGTATGGCTCTCGGATCCCTGTATTTGTCAGTTGGTTTTGTATTTGCTGGATGGTATTCAATAGTTGAATTGTGTGGGCTAGATCTAAAAAATTAGTAGCCCTCTTTGTTGCTGGTTTCGTCTGCTCACCTGTCGGGTTCCTTTGAGGGTGGTGGTAACGGCATTTTTGTCCGAATTTGCTTCTCCCATATCTTGCATAGGAGTTGCAGACAGAAACTATTCAGATAACAAGAAATAGGAACGTAGAAAATACCATATGTAAATGCTACGCAAAAGGGTATTGCAGATATCGGGATGGGCAATGCATCTATGCACATCCCACGTTATGTAACACACATTACACAAGAGGATATTGCAAATTTGAAAAAAAGTGCAGGTTCCACCATCTTATGTTTTTAATTTTGATATTATCATTATTTTTCTTCGGCTGTTTATTTCCTACGTTTTTTGTTTTTATCTTTTTATCATTTTGCTCGTTGGGCAGTTTTACTACTTCGCAACTTTTACTTATCTCTTTTCTTTCTTTTATGTCTTCATTCCGTATTGTAATGTTATTCGTTATTTGCTCTTCTCTCTCTCATCCACTCGAATTTTCATTGGAACATTTCGGGACTCTTATTTCCCCATTATTCCCTCCTTTTCTGTAACACTCGAATTCGCTTTCTCCATTTCTTTAAATACCGCAAAGGAGTTTACAGTCTGTGTACATGCGTCACAGAAATTTGACTCCCGCGATCTGTTTTGCGTTCGAAACGAGGGGTATTTTCCTATCATCCCAATTCATACCGATAAAGTCGTGCAGTTTTTGACAGAAATCGCATCTTATTGCTGCAGTTTCAATTGTTTCCAGATTACACAAATTGTAGATTAAGTGAGAATTTGGATCCATGGTCATGCTATTCATTAAGTATCGTAAAAAGAAATACACACAATTTTTTTTCTTCCTTTTTCTTTTCTTTCCTTTCGATGGTCACAGGGGTTTATGACCTTTGTGTTTTATGACCTTTTTCCTGCTTTGTTTCAAACTTTTCTCAAATGCCAACTGTATTACAATCTAAATATATACGTTAAACTGGTGATAATTTGTGTAAACTGTATTGTACTTTCTTAATTTTAATGAATGTCACTTTATAATTTATATGCACGGATTCACTGATACTTTATACACTTTCGGGTGTAAACAGAATAAACCGCCGAGTAGTTTATTCCCTTCTTATTTGGATGTTAATACAGAGAGAGACACAACACGTCCATTCCCCACGAGGTACAAGCAAATGTATCCATAAACCCATAAAAATAATATACCGCTGCGTCCTATTATGTCACACAGGGGTTCCTTCAGTTACAAGTTGTCTAAATTTCTTGCAGATAAATTGTCCCCATTAGTTGGTAAATTTTCAGGCCCCCACATCACTAATTCCTATGATTTTACTAATAAAGTTATGTCCTTAGATTTAAAGCGTGGAAAAATGATCAGTTTTGATGTTGATTCATTGTTAACGAAAGTTCCCTTTGATGATGTACTTAGTTTTTAGGTAGAAAATTGCCAACATGTAACGTAGAACTTGGTATGCCAACACTTGTATTTTTAGATTTGATAAAACTGTGTCACCAATAATGCTTTCTCCTTTGGTGAGGAATTTTATTTACAACGTTTTGGCATGGGAATGGGGTCCCCTTTATCCCCAGTGCTGAGTACATTATACATAGAAATGTTACAAACAATATGTCCCAGAAATCTAATTTGGTTTCGTTATGTAGATGATATTTTCTCATTTTGGCCTGACCACTGGAACAACTTTGACACTTCTTTCAGTCATTAAATAATCTTGTTCCCTCTATTAAATTTAAATATGAATGGGAGAACGACAAATTACCTTTTCTAGATGTTTTGGTCATTAACGAAAGCGGAAAGCCCAATTTCACGGTCTATAGAAAACCTACTCATTGTAATTGGTACATTCATTATTTTTCATATTATGATGAAGGGTTAAAAGCTCAATTATTTCTTCTGTTTCTGAGAGCACTCAGGATTTGTAGCCCACACATGCTGGACTCAGAAAATTCAAAGATTTGGAACATGTTTAAGGATTTAAAATATCCTGAGTGGTTTATCAGAAAGGCGTATTTTAAAGCAAGGAAATCTTTTTATGTCCCTCGGGAACCTCTTAGTTAACCAGAAACAATATTTGAGTTTGCCTTACATTTCCGACTTCGAAAGTGTAAAACCTTTGACCAAAATTTTAGGTTTGATTTGACGTTCAAATATTCGTCTACTGTAATAAGTAAATTGGTTATGAATAACTGCAAAACAGGAGAAAGCTGGTGTCTACAGCATTCCCTGTAAAAAATTGTGATTTAGTATATGTAGGAGAAACTGGAAGAAATATTGAAACTCGTATTAAAGAACAAATGTGCCTCCAGATGTTGTAACACTACTAATGCAATTTTTTATCATGCCAGCCAAAATAATCATGTCATAGATTGAGAATCAAGTAAGTTACTTTATAAATGTAATAATTATGTCAAAAGAAACATAATAGAATCTGTATGTATAGAACAAGAAGATAATTTTAATTTGTGTGAAGGTACTTATAAGCTTGACTCTTTGATGAGATTCTTGGTCAAAAAATCCCTTCCGGTGTCGGGTGAACGGGATCTAACCTAGGTGTGAATTTCTTAATAGTCTCTGGCCTTCTAGAATGTTCCTTGCCTTTCCTGGATTGTTTCCTTACTTACTTTTGTTTATTCGTTTTTCTGTATCCACAAGAAGAGGATGCCGATGGGCATCGAAACTGTTGTGGAAATAAACTCCGTCTATTAGTGTGGGTTTTATTGTCACATTTCGACCTCCACGTAAAAGTGAAGTTTTACATTTCCTAAGTATCCTATGCATGGTACAAAAGCTAATATAACCGAAATATTTTTATGTACCAATACTTTTGAGCGACACTGTATATACCAGAGACGCCTTTAGATACTTTCGCGGCTTTATCACAATAAGCCCCATTGTTCTGTCGACACAGATCCACGACCGAGATGTCGTCACAACGCAAGACTCCCTCAGACTTTCTCTCTCTGTTGTGAGCCGTCACACTGCGCGCCTCCTTCCTTGAAGTTCTCAGTGACACGTTAGATCTCATCATGTAACGACATTGTAACAGGGCGCACTGACCTGGTGTCATTCATGTAACTTTATATAAAGACTCTAATTTCCTCGCGCGTTATTATAATATTCAAGTCATTATTCAAGGGCACAGTTATAACATTTCGACTCTAGTTT
Organism: Bathynomus jamesi; assembly: GCA_023014485.1. Taxonomy (NCBI): domain Eukaryota; kingdom Metazoa; phylum Arthropoda; class Malacostraca; order Isopoda; family Cirolanidae; genus Bathynomus; species Bathynomus jamesi. The sequence continues at coordinate 145,633 of JAJOZX010008907.1, read as the reverse complement.
CATTCATTCTGTCAACCCGTATTCACCTCGCATTCAAGCAACTGTAACGTTTATTTGTCTCCCTTAAATCTCATAACCATCATAAATTTTTCTCATTGTTTTGTTTAATAAAGGAAGAAAACTCATTCTAATAACTTTCTAATTAATAACATTTTATGTGATTTGAAAAGATCTGTTGACTTAGAGCCTCGAGTAATCAAATCACTTAATTAACTTTATTGTCATAGTACCAATATGAACACTATAAATTGATGACTACGTACACCTTCGTCCCCATGATTTTGAAGGAATAAGGAGAAGTAGATTAAAACACAGGTGAAAAATTATGTTTATTTTGTACATCTAAACACTCAATAAAGAATATTCTGTTTACGGAGGACATCCGATGTATAATGCATACATTCGTACACAGAGACAAGCAATTTCATGTACACACGTATTTTATTATAAATGTACAGAAGGCTTATGGGAGATACATTTTATACGTACATACACACATACTTACATACATATATACATACAAGCTCGTGGATTAAGAAAATGTTTACATAAAATTATATATATATATATATATATATATATATATATATATATTGTATATGGCAGTAACACATACATACTGTACATACATACATTCAGAAACTTGCACATGTAAATATATTTTATATATGGGTACACGCACATTCCAAAAATCTTACACATTGTTACTTGATAAGGAGGAGCAGGAAGGTAATAATCGGAGAATAAGTTTCGAAGGCATTGCGTGATCCTGCGAATAGAGAGGGAGGAGGTCATTATTAAAGACTTGGATAAAAACATATAAATAAATAAAAACACTTAATTGTATTTGATACATAACTGTTCTAATGTAGAAAACGCAGTTTCATTGATCTACAAATCTCTCTCGCTCTCTCTCTCTCGCTCTCCTCTCTCTCTCTCTCTCTCTCTTGCCAACCTCACTGTTCGGACCATTTAGAATTATTTGTTAATTTTAAGAATAAATAATAGACAAATGAATGCATTTGTTATTATATTAATGCTATTCCAAATCACAAATGTATTCCTCCATATTTCACTTACGAAAAAAATGAAAGGAGAAATAAAACCCTATAATATAAAAGTAGTTTGTAAATGCAAAAAACTTCACTTTTTCTACGTGAAGGTCAAAATATGATAATAAAAACCCACTCTAATAGACAGAGTTTATTTCCACAACAGTTTCGATGCCCACTGGCATCCTCTTCGGTGGGCATCGAAACTGCTGTGGAAATAAACTCTGTCTATTAGAGTGCGTTTTTATTATCAAAAGTAGTTTGTGTTAAACTTATAATTGATTTTAATATTTTTTTTGTGAGTTTGATTTTCGGTTTTTTTAATTAAATTTAATTAATTAATTAAAAAATGTAAGTCACCAAAAACACGAAAAATTTGATTAAACGTGAAACTGAAATAAAGTTCCTTTTGTGTCTTCAAAGAAATTGCGTCACATTTAAACGAGAATATTTGATGTCACACTTCAGATTACTCTACAAATAAAATGACTGTACACTTGCCAACAACCACCAAGACACAATAATAACGACGAAGTAACGACGGCGACAACAATGACAACAATAAATACAATGACAACCATACCGGTGGCGAGGATAGAAACAATAACAACAACAATGATAGCAATAACAATGACTAATTTTTATTTGGCGAAATGTTCAGCTAAGCAAGGAATGTTGTTTTTAAGAGAGAGAGAGAGAGAGAGAGAGCTTGAATGTTCAAATAAACCAATCAGATAAAGTGTTACAGTTACGACATTTTCTTAACCAAATGCAAAGAGTCTATAAATTACCCCCTGAGCGTAGTAGTGTCGAAGTGAGACTCCTGCATGAGACTTTTTGTAATTCACATTTATTCCTGCTTCTGTAGGGTAGGTATATAGCCAGTTTTTGTGTAGATAAGTGTAACTCATATACAAGGCCTGCTTCCGTTTTTATATTCATGTAAGTATATTATATCTCTCTCTCTCTCTCTCTCTCTCTCTCTCTCTGTATTGCCCAAGCAGGCAGTCAAAAAAAAGTAATATTTTATCTAGTATAAAAACATATTTGATTTTACGACCAAAGGCTGATTACAGATAGCCAACACCAACAGAATATACAGTAGGGCGGAGTGAAAAACTCATTTTTCGAATTTTCAAATTGGCTAGTGTGGAAAATGTGTGGAGTAGTGAGTAAATAAGCTGGTATAAATTTAAAATCATAACATTAATATCTTCAGGTGCCACAATGACCTTCAATATTGAAAAAAATTGAAAAAAGCAGATTTTAACCAATAATTACAGAAGAGTCCACGATGCACAATAGACAAGAATTTATTCACACTTGTATAAAAATAGCTCAGTCAACCTTTAAAAAAAGTTTCTATTCTCTAAAAACAGTTTTCTATAGTCAGCTCACTCAGCTGTCACGTGAGTACCTCGGTTCAGTGTAGCTGTCGCTCTCGTAGCAGGTGGGTGTTCTGTTGTTGGCGTTACTCAGATAGTCTAAACTATATTTCTTATATATTTTGCATTTCTGTATTGTGTTGCCCTAAGTTTGCCATGTACTATTAACTGAAATTAACGTATAATTGATATTAGCTCTTTCTTTTTCAGATTTGTATACTTTCAAAATGTCTCGAGTTTGTGCAAAATCAACCAGGGCCTCAACTGAGTGCCCCATGTTTGGTATGGGGGAAGATTTGTGGCACAGGAATCTTCCTACATACGAAGGAGTTTTTAAATATTACTTGTTTGTAAGAAACGATTTGAAACACAATACTAATAAAGATCCTTCAATATCTCAAATATTAGAACAAGTTGTTGATAAATTGAAAACAATTTGGGAAAGTGCTTCCGTCCCAATTCTGTCAGACAGGCGAATTGAAACAATGTTCAGAAGCTACCACGAAAAGTATCGTGTCATTATGAAGCCATACCAAAGCAGAAAAAATTCTGAAGCTTACAAAGCAAAGATTGATATGTTCAAAAAAGAAGCACACACGAAACTTTTTGACATTGCAGCGTGCAAGTGCAAAGTACTAACACAATGTTCTTGTCCCAAAGAAAAAACGGTTCCAAAGGAAGAAGTGACGTTCCTCTTAGATCAAAGGAGTGAAAGAAAACTGTTTATTGATAGAGTAGATATTACACTCTCAAAGAAAAAAGCATCTACGTTGCTAAGAAAGCAAAAAGAAGCTGTGAGGCTCACCAAAGAATCTTCACAGGAGAAATTGCAGGATACAAATGTTGAATTATCATCATCGACATCAAATAGTGAAAGTGAATCTGGCGAAATATCAGACGATACATTTCCAGAGCCAGTTAGCTCGAAGAGAAAGCTCGAACAACCTGAAGAACAATTATTCAAGAAAAGGAAAACTACAAATCTACCTTCAGTGGCTACTGCTTGTGACAGGACTGCAGTTTCAGATCGAGCTGCAGCATTCATTGTTAGTGCAGTATTGCAAGATATTGGAGAAGTTTCTATTGACAATACATCTGAAGTAGTGGATAGGAGTAAAATCAGAAGAGAAAGACAAAAGAAGAGATCAGAAATTATGAAAGATCAAAATCAGGTCCCAATCAGAGGAATCTATTTTGATGGTCGAAAAGATTCTACACTCTTCCAAGAAAAAAAAGAGTCCAAAGTATATCAGAAGAAGGTAACAGAAGAACATATCACTTTAGTGAGAGAACCTGGTTCAGATTATTTGGGCCATTATTCTGTGAATTTTGGATCAGCTGAAGAAATATGTAAAGGAATGTTTGAGTATATTGGAAATAATGACATGAACCTGGAAAACCTTGTTGCCATTGGATGCGATGGTGCAGCAGTCAACACTGGAGAAAAGGGAGGCGTTATAAGGCTTATAGAATTGAAGCTGAAGAAGCCAGTTCAACATTTAGTGTGCCAGCTCCATGCCAATGAATTGCCATTACGCCATTTAGTTGCAAAGCTGGATGGAAAAACATCTGGCCCCCGCGGATTCACCGGTCCTATTGGCAGGGAATTAGAGAACTGTGAGAGTCTTCCTATTGTCGAATTTGAAAGGATTGATGCTGAGGAACCAACTGTAGACTGTGAAGATCTTAGCACCGACCAAAAATATCTAATTGATATTCATCAGGCCATAACAAAGGGATATTGCTCTCCAGATCTTGCTCATCGTAGTCCAGGCAAAATGGCACATTCACGATGGCTGACTACAGCAAATCGTTTGCTTCGTCTATACGTTTCAACTGTAAGTCCATCTGAGAACCTCATGAACATTGCTTCTTTTATAATGAAGGTCTACATCCCAATGTGGTTTTCTATTAAGCAAAGTACGTCTTTTGTCAATGGCTCAAAACATGTTTTCAAAACTATTGAACTAACAAGAACACTGAATGACGAAGTAAAGGATATTGTAAACCCTGTCATACAAAGAAATGCATTTTTTGCAAATCCAGAAAATATTCTAGCATCAATGATTCATGATGACCGCAGCGCCATAAGAGAATTAGCGTGGAGGCGAATAAAGAAAGCAAGGCAAACAAACAAGGAAAAAGTTGTGAGGCGTTTCACAGTACCTGTTATTCAATTTGAAGCTACTGATTATACTGATTTAATTAATTGGCAAAAATGCATTGTCACTGAACCACCTGTGACAAGACACCTGACAGAAAATGAGATTGAAGAATTCATAGAAAACAAGAGTACCCCTCCATTCGAGAAATTCCCTTGTCATACACAAGTAGTAAAAGAATGGTAAAATTAGTGACTGAAGCATCATCAAAAGTATTTGGATTGAACGCGCGAGATGGCTTCATAAGATCAACACTTCAGTCACGTAAAAAAATGCCATCATTCGAAAGTAAAGCTGAATATAAAGTTTAAATAAAACGTTAATAGAAAAAAACATGCGCAAGGATGGGTGGTTGGGAGGGCATGGGTGGAGCTCGACACGCAGCCACCTCCTCGTGGTGAGTTCTGGATTATTTAGATCATTAATCAAAAGAACATTGATCTAAATAAACTAAGAGCTGCGTAATTCAGTAACTATTTTGGTAATTGGAACACTTAATATATAATAATAACAAGTAAGTTTCAGTTATTGTACTAATGCAGAATATAAGAAAATCATTATATTTCACTTTTTTCGACGGCTTTGTGGCACCTGAAGATATAATTTCGCAGGACTAATATTTATGCACAGTCATTATCTTTAGCACCCACATATTTTCCGCACTAGCCATATTTGAATTTCGAAAAAAAGTTTAAAAACCTCATTTTCGATCCGCCCTAATATACAGTATAATTTTCATATATATATATATATATTGAGAGAGAGAGAGAGAGAGAGAGAGAGAGAGAGAGAGAGAGAGAGAATTGATGGGTTTGTTTCTAGGAAACTTTAAACGTATAATGAAAAGGAAGACCAAGGACGCAACATACAATATAAAGATAAATTAATTTAATTTATCTTTTTGAATGTTCTACTGTAAGACTTATTTAATAAATTTTTAATTTGTTTTAAAAAATTTTGCTTATATTTTACTTTTTATAATTTTATAAATTACCCTGACGATGAGGGTTGTATCTAGGGCATGGTTCTGATTAATCAGTTAATCATTGTTTCGAATTTAATCATTAATTAATCAAAAAATATTTTTGGAAAATGATTAATTTTCCTCATAATTTCACCATCATTTTATTTTAAATTTTGTAATTTATCATTTGCATTTGGCACCTTTTTCCATGTATAAACTTTCTAATCTGCCATGCCTGATTTCTTGAACTTAAGCAAACTAAATGTCTGAGCAAAACGTTTTCTTCGGCCTTATCTCAAGCAACAGAAACAATAAAGCTCTTTCTTACTCTTTTCAGAAGGATTTAATTTGTATTCATTTTTTATCAGTTAATCATTGATTAATTAGAAAATTTCACCATTCATCACTTTTTCATAAAAATGATTAATTAACTATGCCCTAGAACCTGTATCCCTCGAAATGTCTGAACTATATTAAAGTCATGCTGTATGAACTATATTAAAGTCATGCTGTATGTTGCGTCGTTGGTCTTCTTTTTCATTATATATACCTTTCAACCTTTCAAAGGTTCCGTGCGAGGATTCCTCATTTCACGAAGGTCAAGCTTGTCGCCCATCCTCTCGAGTTGGCCTGGTGAAGTAGTGAGTTGGTTTCTTGTACTCTCCACCTCACATTGCCAGGTACGCCCGGCTCATCGGGGATTGTTCTGAGCCAGGCGTCTAATCTTCTTTTGAAGATGTCCACTGCAACAACATTTGTGTTCTTTAGGTCTTTGGGTAGCTGATTAAACAGTTTTGGTCCTCTCACAACAAAACTATTTTCTTTCAGGGTTAAGGATGTTCCCTGTCTCGCCTTTAATTTGGGAACACGACACAGTCTTCCTTTTCTACTTTCCACCGTTGTTTGGGGAGTTACAGTGTTCAAAGTAAGATTAGGGACTAGTTTCTCCATTATTTTCCAAGTGTTTTACATAATAAACGTTTTACATAATAAACATTTTCCAGTACCAAGGCCACCGGAAACGTGGAGTTTAGATGATGAAAATGAAATTGATGTACAATGTAATGACGAAGCTCAACATGGTTTACTGACTGACGATGTTGATCCAATCTTTGAACCATCTTGTTCATTGACAGAGCCTCACTTAATATCTCAAGCAGACCTGAGCGATCTTGTTCGTGATCTGAAATTGTCAAAAGATCAATCTGAACTTTTGGCTTCCATATTGGAAGGTCGGAATCTTCTAGAAAAAGGCACTAAGATATCTGTTTACCGCAAGCGTCAAAGAGAGTTTGTACCCTTTTTTCCTCAGGAAGGCAATTTAATATACTGTAATAATGTGGACTCTCTCATGGAAACCCTTGGCCAACAACATGATCCAAAGGAATGGCGCCTATTTATTGATTCATCGAAGCTGAGTTTGAAAGCTGTGTTACTCCATAATGGAAATAAATACCCTTCAGTTCCAATAGCACATGCCGTTCATATGAAGGAATCGTACGACAATATGCACCTGCTTGTGAAACATATCCAATATGATAAATACTCTTGGCATATCTGTGGAGACTTGAAAGTGATTGCACTTCTTGATTTACAACTGGGTTATACGAAATTCTGTTGTTTCCTCTGTAAATGGGACAGCCGAGCGCGGGAAAGCCATTATTCAAAGAAACAATGGCCACCTCGACAAGTGTTGATTCCAGGGCATAAAAATGTCACCAGTCCACCTCTGGTTAATCCAAAAAAAGTTTTTTTTTACGACCACTACAAATTAAACTTGGTTTAACCCGTTCTTTCTCACCTTACTCACCCGAGTACAGCTTTAAAATTGGCACTCCGGCACACGTTGAATATTTGGCAATACTGTTAATGGTTTATATTATTTCTTTAGGCCTAGTACTGCTCATTCCACTCTAATAAATAGGTTAATTCTTATCACGTGATTCACAAACCAATTTTGTAATGGAAAAAGGGAAATAGGTGAAGTAGCAATTTTCTCTTTATTTTACCTCTATTCATCAAAATATCAAAAGATATTGAAAGTTTGCTCAGTAGATCCTTCACAGGATCTAATGGGTTAATGAAAAATTTTGTTAAGGTTATGGATCAAAATACAGGGGGTTTCTCTACATACGGGTAGTGGGTTTCTCTACTTGAAACAGAAATTTCCGAGGATCAGCGAGGTCAAAATCAAAGAAGGGATATTTGTGGGCCCGCAAATTAGAGAAATCATGAGAGACATCGCGTTTGATGAAACTTTAAGTGAAGTTGAAGGAGCAGCTTCGAGAGCATTTAAAGCAGTGACCACAAATTTCCTCGGAAACTTGAAGGCCGAAAATTACGAGTCACTTGTTGAAGAACTTCTCAAGGCCTACAAAGTCATGGGGTGCAACATGTTGAAAATTCATTTTCTTGACTCACGTCTTGACTTCTTCCCAGCAAACTTAGGCGATGTTAGTGATGAGCATGAAAAACGTTTTCATCAACAAATATCCACGATGGAGAAGCGATACCAGGGCAAGTGGAGCCCAGCATGTTGGCTGACTACTGCGGGATATTGTCAAGGGATGGCCCAGAGGCGAAATACAAGCGTAAATCATGATATTCACTCAATATTGATGGGTGATAGACAAATTTTTAGGTCATTTTTTAACTCAGCGTTAAAAACCTGCAAGATCAACCCATTTTTGTTCATGTGACAAAAAAAAAGTTCTTTTTTGTCATCCAGTGATATAATAAGAGCAATGATAGTGACAACAACGTCGATAACGATGACGAGAGTGACCACACAACAATCACAATGACAAACAGCGATGACGGCAACAGTGACAACAACAACGGCAATGAAAATAGTAATGACGACAAAGAAGACAATGACAACAACAATAACAATGACAACGATAACGACAGCGACAATGGCAACAATACCAACGCTGATAACTATGGCAGGAACAACAACAATAATAACGACAGTAACAACAGCAACAACGATGACAACCAACAACGGCGACAATGACAACAATAACAACACCAATGCTTAAAATAAAAACTACGACGGTAATGACAACAACTACATAGACAACGATAACGAAAACAACAGAGACAATGGCAACGACAATGAGAAAGACATAGGCAGCGACAACTCCAACGACAATGACAACGACACATATAACGATTACGACAACGACGACAAAGCCAAAAACGGCAACAACACTGATAATGACGACGACACGCTGACACAGCGACAATAATATCGAAAATGACGGAAACACTGACAACGACAACAACAACGATATCGATTGTATATAACAGCACTAAAGAAGTCACAAAATGAACCTCTCCTTCTCTATGGGTTATTTAAGGCTATATTACCTCACACCATTTTAATTTATAGGTTTTAAGCTCACGAGTTTCAGCTTCATAAAATAAGTTTAGTTTCATAAAAACTTGAAATTCATTGCATTTATGCTGATATATTTATAGGGGCATTTAAAAAGATTTATAGACTCTTACTCATAAAAAGGGCTCATATATACAATATACAACCCCCTCACCCACACTTACCTACATATATATAATATATATATATATATATATATATATAGAGAGAGAGAGAGAGAGAGAGAGAGAGAGAAATAGGATTTCTATCCTGTCAAAAGAGATTATCATCATTATCATTATGATATATTCTTGTAAGGTCGAGAATGGAAACATTTTTGCTTGTTACGTGTAATACATCTAAATTGCGTAGCGTAATACACTTAAATAAGCTCAAAAGGATGAAGATGAAAGCAAATAAGCCTCTTAATTATTAATTAGTCTCTTAAGTGTTCTGTAAAATCAACTCTTTGGTAGATCACTTCCATTCTGAGAGTTATTTGCGGGGATCAACTTGTAGGCCAACTCAAGCGAATAAGAAGAGAGTGTTGTGTGTGTGTGTGAGGGAGAGAGAGAGAGAGAAAGAGAGATCTGCATGCGTTAATTACTTAAGCCTAAAAAATGAGAAATTATTTGTAAAGCGTGTAAATAATATGTTGTAGTTATAGTATTTGTCAAAATAGACACATTAAAAATGAAAAAAAGGTTACTTTCCTGTTATCCCGGATCCCAGATTTTTTTGTCAGTTGCCAGACTTCAATTTTGACACAGAATATTTTCGTTAAAACTAACGAAAATATCACGACTTAACCTGACCAATTATCAAGGGCGAACAGTTTACCTAACCGGGCATTCAATTAACCTAATTAGTTGGTAACGTTAGGTTAAGTCGTGATATTTGCGTTAGTTTTAACGAAAATATTCCGAGTCAAAATTGAAGTTTGGCAACTGGAAAAAAGTCTGGGGTCCGGGATAACAGGAAAGTACCAAAAAAAGTAATGGACCAAGAATGGAGATAATTAAACTTGACATAGAGATGTCCAAATAATAGTATTGGATCACCTGAAGATCAGGGCCCCCAGCCTTCTTTAGTTAGCCTTATAAGGCTAACTAACAAAAATATCACGACCTAACCTAACCAATCGTTAGGTCAGAGCTTTCCAAACTGTGTGTCGCGACACATTAGTGTGTCGCCAATACCTCCCAGGTGTGTCGCCAAATTTAGTTAATTATTTTCAATTTTTTTGTATTTTGAAAATTTTGATTTTTGTATCAACAAAATCGGCTACAAGATAAACCACCTACTGAAAAATTATCTGATATTTGATATTTGATAAAAAAATTAATTAATGTGTCGTGAAAATTTTTATGTTTAAATAGTGTGTCGCCAACGTGAAAAGTTTGGAAAGCTCTGCGTTAGGTCAACTGTACGCCCTTGAAGATTGGTTAGGTTAGGTCGTGATATTTTCGTTAGTTAGCTTTATAAAGCTAACTAAAGAAGGCTGGGGTCCCTGATCTTCATGTGATCCATAGTATTCAACAACGGAACTTTTGTTTCGTAATAAATCCTTCAATTTCTCGCTTTTATTGTAATTTTTTATACCATAAACTATAATGGATACGAAGCCATGACACTCGCGCCAAATTGGCTGATGTGTAATTTCTAACTGGCTGTTGAATATTAACATTAATGGGTTTATTTAATAATACATCCCATCGATTTCCGATAAGAACTTCTTCCACCACATTCACAAATGTAACTAAAGGGACAGTTTCATTCTAATCTGAAGTTCGCCTTATCCAGGATTTCGATATATTTCTAATAATAATAAAACCAAAATATACGAATACGTATGTATACAAAGTGGCCACAAAGTCCTTTTGTAGTGAAATTACAGCATATATGTATGTTGCCCTTGTTTTTCATGCAAAGGGACTTTGTAGCCTCCCTATACATATATATAAAATTGTTACTAATTTGAATTCTTATCACCAGCAAAATAATTTTAATTATATATCGCGCGCATTCGCTGATACGTATCCGAATTATAATTTTTTTATATCAATTATGATTCAAATTAAAGTGCTTCATAAATTCGTAATAAAAGAATTATGAAGAAAATGTCATAATTTATTTAGAGAAATTTCATTATCATTACTTTAACTTGGACACAATTATTCCAACATCTTTCTTCTCTCTTCATATTGTAAATGCCTTCGTGTATAAACAAGCATTCAATTTAAACACTATGTCGTGGCCATGTCGCAGCACTGCTTTCCGTTAGATCAACGAGGTAAAGCAACGTTGGGTCTGTTCAGTTGTTGGAATGGTGACCGTTCTTTAGGATCAGAAGTAACCCCGTGGTTTGGACGGACGTTACGTAAAGCTTTAGGTCCCCCTCCGTCTTTTTGCCGTTGCGGATGAGGCTAAACAACCCGAAATAGTAGAAGTACTCCCAAATTAACCTAGCTGAGAACTGTCCCAAACCACTCTGAAAAATGGGGAGTGGGGTGCAGTGACGAGCCTGCTGCGGGTAATGTATTTGGCTATAACCAATTCTCCTTTCCAAGGAGACCTATTCTTCCCGCTGGGTGGCGTTATAGTCCATCTCAGTGTCCTCATTTGGACGGGAGACATTAAATGGATCAACCAACGAGTCAGCATCCTTAATATAACAGTTATCCCTGTTGTACTGCATTGACTAGTATAAAAGAGCTCATTATCGTAAAACATTGTTTATCTGGATGTCGGTTTCGAGCCAATGACATTTCATCGACAAGACATTCTCTCGACAAGTTCCTTGAGGCTAGATTAGGGTGGTTTACCTTAAGTTATCATAGGTTAGGTTAGGTTAGGTTAAGTTATTAGAAGGTCGACGATATTTTTTGTCGTCGAATATGTGTTTGGGTTCATCAGTTTTCGTGAAAAACGATGAAACGATTCACAGAAGAGAGATTAAAACTGAACAAAAGGCAAACAGAGAAAACATAGTTAAATTTTACTATTAACTAATACTAATCAGAAACTATTCCGGTGATTTTAGTTACTACGATTTACTAATCGAAGTTTACTTAAAATAAAGGGTTCCTAACATGTCGCCATGATAATCAAGTGTTTGGTTTTCTTTACAACTTCATTCGACAACGAAATGACAGTAGATTTTAAACCAATTAACGATTTTTTGAAGAAATCGGATTTTTTTAGATTCAAAATTCTGTATTGAAATATTAAATCTGATCGAATGCAAAAAGTCTTTCTAAAATTAAATTATTTTTGTTTTGAATCAGATCCACGTTTTTTCATTTTTCTTTTTCGTGCTTTCAGTGCAGTTCCTCTCTCTCTCTCTCTCTCTCTCTAAGATTTAAACCATCCGTCTCGTATAGCCTTATTGATCATGTATCTCTCCTTAGACTACTTATCAGCCCAACCAAGGCAACGTTCATTTATTTTTCATCCGCACTTCATCTGTTTATTCAATTTTGTAGGTAAAGAATATAAATAAAGAGCGGTTTCAATCTCGTACGTGAATGCCAATGTAGGAATTTTCAAAACGGAGATCTCATCGGATGAGGAAAAAATAAGTCCTGGCACTAGGCACTATGATGAGTCATGCCTCGAGGAAAAAATTATTTCGATGAATATTATTTGTAAGTTGGAAGATATAACAAATAATGATCAGGAAAATAAACTGATTTCATTTGCATTTCACACTTTTTTCTTTTTTTTCTTACCAAAATTTTTTAGGCAAACATTTATTTAAATAACAAATTCTGAGAATTCAAAAACAAACTTCAGTTAAATTTAGCATTTTGTATATATATATATATATATATATATATATACATATATATATATATATATATATTATATATATATATATATATATATATATATATATATGGGATGAATTTCACAATTTAAACACGTAAAATGAATGAATGCTGCAAACCCACAAGGAAAACGAAAAACGATTCCAAGGCCTCTCGTGTATTCAGAGCTACACCTCGTTAGGGAATCATTCCTTGACGAGGTGTAGCTCTGAACACACGAAAAGCCTTGAATAGTTTTTCTTTTTCCTTGTGGGCTTACAGCATATACAGTATATATATATATATATATATATATATATATATATATATATATATTACTCGTGTGTGTGTGTATATATATATATGTGTATATATAATTCTCGGAGGCCATTGATGACATTAGAAAGCTAATAAAGGCCATAAACCCTCCATGCCCCAATATAATGATCTGCGGAGACTTTAACTTCCCATTTCTAAAATACAAAAAGGTGAATAGGAATATATATATTCACCAGGACAAGGGGGGCACAAGAGAAGATCAGGAACAAGCAAAAATGTTGATGGCTCTCACAAGCGAATTTATGCTGACACAGGAAATAACAGAAAATACCAGAAAAAATAACTGCCTGGATCTGGTATTCACGAATAACACGAACTTGATTGATGATATAAAAATAACCCCAACCATTATCTCAGACCACAACTTAATCGAGATATCAACAAATATGATGGCAGCATTAGAAGACAATACACATATTGTGGAAAGAAGTAAATTCGGGGCCTTTAACTTAAACTCGAAGACTATAAATTGGGAAGCAATCAGATCGCACATGGCCCAAATAGAATGGAGAACAATTTTCGAGAATAAAACAACGGAAGAAATGCTAACAATTTTGGAGGAAAAAACGCTGAGAATTTTAGAAAAATATGCTCCGAAATCACAGCCAAAAGGAAAGAGGAGCTGGCTAGAAAGGCAAAAGAGAAGACTATCCGCAAAAGAAAGAGAGTGGAGGCGAAGTTAGGAAACTGCGGAGATAATGGCAGGAAAATAATAAAAGAAAAACTGGAGGGTATCGATACGGAAAATACAAGCCCTGATTAAGGACCATACAGAGAGGGAAGAGGAAAAGGCGGTAGAAGCAATAAAGGAAAATCCAAAATACTTCTATAGCTATGCAAAAAGGAAACACAAAACGCGCGCCGCTATTGGCCCTTAAGGACGGGAAATAATGAACTAACCGACGATCCAAAAGAAATATCTGATACATTGAGAGCTCAATATGAATCAGTTTTCAGTACCCAAAAAGTGACAAAGCGATACCTGACATAAATGCATTCTTGAAGAGGAATTGCAAGGAGAGTATATAACAGACTTTGAGTTTACACCAGAAGATGTAGCGAGAGCTATAGACAAATGAAACTACATTCAGCTGCAGGTCCGGACAATTGGAAGCATTATTGATTAAAAACTGTAAAATGAAATAGCTACACCTTTATACTGGATATGGAGAAGATCCCTAGACACTGGGGAAATACCGAGCATCTTGAAAAGAGCAAACATTGTCCCTATATATAAAGGAGGGGACAGATCTCAAGCAAAGAACTATAGACCAGTGTCATTGACGTCCCACCTCACCAAAGTATTTGAAAGAATAGTTAGAGAGAAAATTTATGATTTCCTGGAGACACGGGAAAGATTCAACGAAAATCAGCATGGATTCCGATCAGGTAGATCATGCCTATCACAACTAATAGAGCACTACAAACAATATCCTAGATGCATTGGAAGGCAATGACAACTACGATGTTATATACACAGATTTTGCTAAAGCTTTCGATAAATGTGACCATGGTATAATAGGATATAAATTAAAGACATGGGAATAACAGGCAAAGTGGGAAAATGGATCTACAACTTCCTTAGTGATCGTTGCAGGTCGTCAAAATTCAAGGTATATCATCATCAGAATCGGAAGTACGCAGCTCAGTACACAAGGGACAGTACTGGCCCCACTCCTGTTCATTATCATGCTAACAGACATAGACAGCGGAGTAAAACAGCAATAGTATAGTAACATCCTTTGCAGACGATACAAAGATCAGCAGAAAAATCAGCGATGTACATGACGTGGAGGCCTTGCAGAGGGACACGAACAAAATATACAAATGGTCAGAAGACAACAACATGTCATTCAACGCCGAGAAAATTTCAACTCTTGAGATATGGTAGAAAGAAGAACTTAAACAGACTGCATATTATGCTCCAGATAGACAGGAAATTCAGAGAAGCATGAAAGCGATTGATCTCGGGATAATAATGACAGATGATGCGAAATTCGAAGCACAAAATCAGATAGCGATAAATAAAGCAAAAAGAGTCGCCGGACAGGTTCTAAGAACGTTCAAGAGAAGGGACAGGACAGTAATGATTCCCCTGCTAAAAACACTGATTATACCAAAACTTGAATACTGCTCAGTTTTGACGTCCCCATATAAAAAGGAAGAAACTAATAAACTAGAAGAAACGCAAAGGAATTTCACAGCCAAGATTGATGGCTGCAAAGAAACTCAACTACTGGGAAAGACTACGTAAACTAAATCTGTACTCACTGGAAAGAAGAAGAGAGAGGTACATCATAATCTACATATGGAAAATGATCGAAAAACTGGTACCAAACCTAAAACTAAACCCAATTACCATTCAAACAACACTGGAAAATAGGAAAGGCAGAATGTGTAGTGTTCCCAAATTAAAAGCACGACAAGGGACCTCCTCAACCCTGAAGGAAAATAGCTTGGTTGTCAGGAGGCCAAGACTTTTCAACCAGCTTCCTAAGGACCTCAGAAAAGTAACGGGGGTCAAAGTTGAAGTCTTCAAGAAAAGACTGGATGCCTGGTCAGGACAGTACCAGATGAGCCGGGCGTGCCTGGCTATGTACGGTGGAGAGCGCAAGAAAGTAACTCGCTCCTCCACCAGGCCAGACCTAGAGGCGGGGCCACCAGCTTGACCTCCGTGTGAAGAGAGACCAACACACGGAACAACATAAGGTTCATAAGGTATAATATACTTGTGTACATATATATATATATATATATATATATATATATATATATATATATATATATATACTCGTGTGTGGTATATATATATATATGTATATATAATATACTTGTGTACATATATATATATATATATATATACACATACACACAGAGTGGCCCAAAAGGTACCTACCAACATTAACTTACATTTTCTCCGAAACGAATTAATAGAATTCGATGAAAATTTGCTGACACACTATACTACTCATGCCATTTGTCTAACATCAGTTTGGAGAGAATGTCAATGGTTTGGCTTATTTATCGGAGCACTATAGAAGCGGCATTGATTGGCCTGCCTATTCGCCTGATCTCAACCCGTGTGACTTCTTTTTGTGGAGATACCTCAAAGATAGAATTTACCAGAGCAACCCAAAGACTTTGAAAGAGCTGAAATCGTCGATTGAACGTCAAATCGCCGACATTCCGACAGGGGTTCTCCACAGCGTGGTATCGAATTTTGGGATGATGTTGCGAAAAATCGTCGAAGTGGAGGGACAGCATATCGAACACATTGTCATATAAATGGCTTGAGATGCTGATTTGAATGGCGTTTGAACTAGCTTTGTACTCTCAATAGTTTTGGTGAAATAAAGCTTAAACTTGGTAAGTACCTTTTGGGTCCACCCTGTATATATATATACAGAGTGTGTGTGTGTATATATATATAATATATATATATATATATATAGTGTGTGTGTATATATATATATATATATATATATATATAATCGACCGTCCACTTTTGGGAGAATTAAATGTGGCTCTTTTGTTTTCTTCTTTTGTTAAATTTTGAACTGAGACGAAAAGCGAAAGATTCAAGATGTGATTTTTTCCTCTTTTTACCTCTTCGTCTTTCTGTTTTGAATCTTTTTACTTTTCTTTTCTTTTTTTCTTTTTTTTGAAACTTGCCTTATTAGACGAAAAGGAAGTCCAATTTCACTTAAACTGGATTTGCACAAAATTTTTCTGACTTCTGAATATATTTAAACAAATTTTATTTACCATTTCCTTTAGTTCATATATATATATATATATATTGGAAGGTTAAAGTCAGATCCATTAAGAGGTCAGTTGAAAATATCGAGTGATTTTTTTAACATGTGACACTTTAAAAGGTTTGTATTTTTTTTACTAACTGAAGTAAAATCGTGAAATTTTTACCCCACCTCTCTTCACATGTGGAATTAGTCCCCTAATGCAAAACATGCTTTTTCTGATATCCTCTCAGTTCATTAACTCTGCACACGAACAACCAAATTTTGCACTGCTCTGGATTTTTTAAGCATCTGACATTTTAGAAGGTTTGTATTTTTGGTACTTGAAGGTTATCTCTCCCCCACCCTTGATTTGTCATCGTGGCAAATAGCACGCACGCAGAACAATCAAACGAACATTTCGTTCTAGAATGTTTGATGCACATTGGTTGTTGATTTGTTATAAAACTTACATTAACTTTGGATCACCTGAAAATCAGGGTCCCCAGCCTTCTTTAGTTAGCCTTATAACGCTAACTAAAAAAAATATCACGACCTAACCTAACCAATCATTAGGTCAACTGTACGCCCTTGATGATTGGTTAGGTTAGGTCGTGATATTTTCGTTAGTTAGCCTTATAAAGCTAACTAAAAAAGGCTGGGGGCCCTGATCTTCAGGTGATCCTTAACTTTATACTGGCGATCCTTCAGAATCCGGCCATAAATTAGTTTAAAAAATAAATCGTATCAATAATTATTACATGAGCCAAATTATATATTTAATAGCATCTATTTCAGTAGATATTACCAATCCTTTGCACAATTTAATTATTGCTTTTTCAGCCAGAATGGATTTACTGCGATTTCATGCTATTTGCCACGATGACAAATCAAGCGTGGGGGGAGATAACCTACAAGTACCATATTTTTTTTTTATTAATTTAAAAAAACGTAATATTTTTTTTAAAATTTGTACGATATTACAATCGTTTTGCATTAAGAGTTGCGTAGCCTAAGCCAGACATCACCCTAGTAATAAGGTTCTTCACTTCTCTCAGCTCACGATACACGATACTTTCGACGGAAGAGTCCTGTCCAACAGAGTTCCTGCGCTTTATAATAAAAGAATATCATGGCCACCAGCATCACCAGATCTAAACCCCCGTGACTTTTATCCGTGGTGTTATTTAACAGATAGAGTGTTTAAACACAATCCACACGCAGTGGAAGAATTGAAAGGATCAACTGAACAAGAAATTTCTCAGATTTCAACAGATACTCTGTCCGGAGTAATGCAAAGTTTTGGTTGTTCGTGTGCAGAATTAATGAGCTAAGAGAACATCACATAGATCATGTTCTGCACTAGGGGACTAATTCCCCGTGTGTAGAGAAGGTACAGTAAAAGTTTCATGCTTTTATTTCAATTAATAAAAAAAAATACAAACCTTTTAAAGCGTCAGATGTTTAAAAAAACACTCGATATATTGATTGTGATACTCCGAAACTCCGAAACCTACCCTGAGTAGCAAAAACACAATTTTAGAGGATAACGAAAAATTAAATGGAGTTTAATATATTGAACATTTGCAAACATTTGAAACATAATTTTTACGATAGGAAAAAAAAGAAGCGGACTTTAATTTTTTATATCATTGTGTGACAACGCGAATTAAAGAAAAAAATTATATGAGGTTTTCAAATATCACTATTCATATAAATTATTTTATTACTACATGCCACATTCGTAAAGATCCAAGAATGTCAATTATTTATGTTTCTCTCATCATAATACTAACTGATTTAAATTAAGCAGTTTTCCTACATTACACTGTTATTGGATTTTCAGCGGGCGAATACCTACCCTTAAAATGTAGGAAATCAAATAACCTGTGGTAACGATTCTGTTGAGAGTGAAAAAAATACTTGTTTGTCACAACTCAGAAACCTTTACACCAATACATACGATTAAACAAGTTTTTTTTAAAGTTTTTTACCCAGAAAAAACAAAGATGGCGCATTGGCGCAATCATTTCAAGGGGTTCAAATAACCACGCAATGATTGGTTGTCAAAATATTTATAATTATGTACTTGGCTGTTATATAACCAAGTATTTTTTGTGTGTACGGTAACTACTCGTAGGTGTAAAGAAGAATCACTTGGTAATGAAAGAGGAAGCAGATAACTCAGGAAATTAACCAAATCTTCATAAATCTCCACCAAACACATCAGACCACAAAACCAAGAAAGCTGTCATTATTGGTGCCACATTCAAGAGCTATCCTATAATACCACTGACACTAGGTGTCAAAATGAAAATAAAGGGAAGCCTAATTTTCACCTTTAAAAGGTTGTGAGATAAAATAAGTGACATCTCATCAGTCAAAATTCGATCACTGTTTTTCTTTTAAGTAACAATACGTCGCTGAAATTTAGTAGGTTTGTTTCCATAAAACAGAGAATATATTCAGATAGAAAGACAAACATGACCTTTTTTACAGAAAATAAGCATACAGACGGACCCATAAATTGTTGGAAAGTGCTTTGCACATTCACTCTGTTTCTACAGAGAGAGAGTTACAAGGAGTTACAAGGAAAAGAAGTACCTCAAAAGGCCTTGCGGCCCATACCGAGGAGGTATCAATGGCAACGGGAGCCAGGGAAAATTTTGTAAAAGTTTATTTTTCTTTCAACTATCCTAGCAGTAGTAGAAAACTGGATAGTAAAGTAGAAGGCTCTCTCCCCACCCTCCGCTCCCTCCCTGCCAGAGGCAGGTACGGAAAAAGGTTGAAGAAAATACCTTGACCCTGGAAAAGTAGCCAAGGAAATTTTACAGGAAAGTGGAGAATATATAAATAGCTCTATATTTAGCTTGCTCACAGAGACACCGAGCAAGCGAACTCCTGCAGAGTTTTCTGAGGTTTTAATCTTAAACTATGAGTGTGTTCAGTACTTTGTCTAGCCTATTTTTAAACAGATTTACACTTTGACTGGAAACAACCTCTGAGGGAAGTTGGTTCCAGATATTAACTATTTTATAGGAAAAGAAATTTCCGCAGACTGAGGTCCTAAATGTCTTTACACACTCAAATAGTGTGCAAGATTTCGTCTAACCTTTCTTGAACTGATCCACAGAGGAACTGTTCACAACTTCCGAAGGTAACCTGTTCCATGTGTCACAGATCTTATACGTAAAGTAATTCCCACACACACTAGTCCTAAACCGTTTCAGATCCAACTTCCAACCATTGTTGCGAGTTGGGTTATCATTTAAACTAAACATACTTCTAAAATCGACATCGTTGAACCCTCGTAAGAGCTTGAAAACCTCGATCAGTTGACCGCGCAGCCTCCGAGTTTCAAGCGAAAACAAGTTCAGGGCGCGTAACCGTCGATTGTAGCCCATATGCCTAACGGAAGGGATTAACTTTGTGGCCCTCGCCTGCACTCGCTCCAGCCTCTCAATATCTTTCCTGAGGGTGGGCGACCAGAACTGCACAGCATACTCCAGGTACGGCCGAACAAGGGAATTGTACAGTGAGAGCACAATCTCCTTGTTCCGAAACTGAAATTGCCTCCTGATATAACCCAATAGTTTCTGGGCTTTCTTTTCCACCTCTACACACTGTTTCGTAAACTTAAGGTCGCTGCTAATTAGCACACCCAAGTCCTTTTCTAAATCAGTCACCTCGATATTACTGCCCAACATCGAGTAGTCCGACTTGGGATTGGCGTAGCCAATGTGCATCACTTTGCATTTACCCAAGTTAAACGGCATTTGCCATTTTTCGGACCACTCTCCTATCCTATCTAGAGAGAGAGAGAGAGAGAGAGAGAGAGAGAGAGAGAGAGAGATTTGATAACATACATGGAAAAATAATCATTTGTAAGTAATTTGAGAGGGAACCCCATTAACATTCAAATGAATTCTGAGTCCAAAAAGGAACATAATCAAAACTCTTCGAAAGATAAGAAAAATCATTGGAATAAATTAAGGAAAGAAAACACACCTGGCTAAAAATTACTTTAGACGAGCCAGGTGCGCCTACACGAGGAAAGGCGGGCTGCAGAAAACAAGCATTCCACTTCTATATCAAACCCTGTTTTGTACAGCAGAAGTAAAATAGATTCATGATGACCTCCTGCCTTCCTCATGTTGAATGTCTTACTACCGGGTGTGTGTATAAAGTAACGCGAGTGGAGAGACAAATCTGATTTGAACTGGTTTAAACTAGTTTACAACTGGTTGAAACTGGTTTATAAGTTAAAAAAATTGAAACCAGTTTATATCGGATTCGTCTCTTCATTTGCGTTCTGAAACTAGTTTAAGCCAGTTCAAATCAGATTCGTCTCTTCACTTACGTTACGAAACTAGTTTAAGCCAGTTCAAATAAGATTTGTCTCTTCACTTGCGTTACTGTGTACACATCCTGTTTATATATATATATATATATATATATATTAGGGTGGTCCAAGATAGTATGGTAAAACTTCAAACTTTAAAATATTAATCTCCTCAAGGCTGATCTTGTTACACATTGCAATAGTAACACTCGCACAAAATTTTGAGCAAATTGGAGCAGATTTAGAGGTCGCTACAAATTGAACATTTTTCATACTAGAATTATATTGGTTTGGGTAATTCCTTGTGTATGTGTGTAAGTATCAGTGATGTAGTCGAGACCACCAAGTCCGAGACTGAGACCGAGACCGAGACCTGATCCTGTGAGACCAAGATCGAGACCGAGATCAAAGGTTCGAGATCGAGATCTACCTTCCGAGATCGAGACCCTTAAAATTCGAGACCGAGATCGAGACCAAGCTCATGCCCTTTCAATTTGTTTTACACTACTATGGAAATTAGACTATGTTAAGTATATTAATAAACTAATAACTACTTTCTCAGATGTAGTGTGTTGAATGCAAAAAGTGTAGCCTATAAATTAACAAATGAATATATATATATATATATACATACTTCTTATTTATTTACTTCTTTTATATCTGTTACAGAAAGTTTAATGAACGTACCCATTACCCAGTTTGACTTGTGCATTTATTTAAAGCATGATAGGTGTTCATTACACTTAAGGAACATCAGCATGCTCGGAAGATCTGCTGAAGTTCGACGTCTGTGGGGCCTCATTATTATGCCTCCATGGCTAAATACACGCTCAATTGGAGCACTAGAGGCAGGCACTGTTAAAACAGTCATGGCAATATTGGCCAGTGATGGGAATTTATCCTTTTCTGGTGCCAAAACTTTATTGGAGAGCAGTTGTCTAAAATATGAGATTCATCGATCTCTAAGAGGTACCGCCGCAACTGTTCCCTGCGGTTCAAAATCTTCCCGGTTTCAACGTTCTTCTGCTTGGACCGATAGCTTTGATATTTTGCCATTAGTCTCGGAACTTTGGTTTGACTGTTTTATTTCGTCTTCGCTGCTATGAGAATGAGCGCTCTCTCTCTGTATCTGCTCATTCTCCGTGCTTGAGTTTCCTGTATAGCATTTTTCCAACACCATTTCTATGAAAAATAAATTGACATATCGGTACTATAAACAGAGGCATGGCAATTAGCATAAGGTCTATATAATATATATATATGACATTAATTCAACATCCACTCAAAACAAGGTGACTGATTAGTGAATACCTAGAGTCCCTTACTTTTACAAACTTTCATAAACATTCTGAATTGTGTCTGTTCAACCAAGCCACCATCATGAGTATGCCAACAACATATATTTTTCATTACGGTCTCGAGAGGTCTCGAAAGATCTCGGGGAGAAAAACCGAGACCGCGTCTGTCGAGACCGAGATCTAAATAGCGGAGACCGAGATCGAGATCGAGATCTGCAAATTGGGTCTCGAGATCGGTCTCGGTCTCGAGACCGATCTCGAGACCTACATCACTGGTAAGTATGTGTGCATATGTGCGAGTATGTGTGTGTAATATATATATATATATATATATTAATCTAGGTTACGAGAGATAGCTGCAAAGGATATACAATATACAAAATTATACATGTACAAAACCCACATATTAATTCGTCTTGGGTTGAGTGACCTTGAATCAAGCACTGACTTGATTCACCCTGAGTTTGCAGATTTTGACAAGCAAAGGGTGGAAATGTGGGGCCTCTTAATGCAGTGTGTAGTCGGCAGCTTTATGATGTGGGTGAAACGTTGATTTCGTGATAAAGCAGAAATAAACTTGGTATATTTTTGGTAAGTAAAAATATCATTAAATATATAATATGTATATATAAATGTTGACTATTCATATTATGAATTATTTTAGAATATTTAGGAGCTACAAAGCTGCTACATGTCTAATGAAATGTATATAAACTATAAATTAGTGTATATACAGGGTGGGGCACGGGAACCAAGTGTTTTTGGAATAATCAGGAAAATGATATTTATTTTTGTAAAGAAAATATATTGGTAGAACAACATTCGTAAGAACATAGCATTTCATGTCATAATAATCATGTACCGAAAATTATATCTGGCATATGATGTCCTTGGCCGTCGACGCATTGTTGAAGGCGTTTACGAAAATTGGCCTCCACTCTTCCCAGCAGGTCAAACTTTCCCACCGCGCACCAAACTGTAACCTTAGGGCTATGCAGCGGTTTTTCATGGAGTTGTCGCGGATTTTCAGCAGCCCAATACCGACAGTTTTGATTGTTGACGGCCCCATTAAGGTGGAAATGGGCTTCATCACTCATTACCACCATCATGTTTCATTCTGCTCATAAAGTGCAAGCATTTCCTGTGCAAAATTCAGTCGTTGGGGGCATCGTTTACATTCAATTCCTGCACCATCGCTAACTTGTATGGGTGAAAATGTAATTCTTCATGCAAAATCCGTCTAACAGTACGATTGCTGATTCCGAGTGCAGCTGAATGTCTCCGAGCAGAGCGGCCTGGGCTTTGCAACATCGCTTGTCTGACCCTTTCAACGTTCTCTGGAGTACGCACAGTGCGTTGCGGCCCCTTCGGTTTTGTTTTCATTATTGAGCCTCCTGTTCGAAGATTGTTAACCCAACGTAAGATTGTGTCACGAGCGGGAACAGAGTCATTTCGATGAATGTTGAATCTGCGGCGAAACGCACGCTGAACTGCTGTCACTGACTCGCCACTCCTAACAAAATGATCATACGCGAACATGCGGTGTTCTAACGTCCACTGCTCCATGATGGCACCTGAAAGATAAAGGTGAGTGTTAGTTAAAGTTAAATGCTATGAACCCAGGAATGGAATGCTACCTACCGCACGCCCCTCCCTTTCCTAATGGCCGATTACTAGCTATTCAAAAAACACTTGATTCCCGTGCCCCACCCTATATTAAATATTCTTTGCATATAATTACATATGCATAAAATATATGTAGCATATCCATATATAATATAGTCTTATTATGAACATTATACAATAAATATACATATGAATGGACGGAGCCGCGTCTAAAATATACGATTTTAGATGAAGTTCTTTTCTTTTCATGTACATACCTAATTGTAGGGAAGAGACTGATAAATTATAAGTTATTTATTATATAGTTATAAATGTAAGTTATTAGAATATTGATTTGTTTTCTGTTTGTTACAGTCATTCATCGCCATGGTGGACGCCAAACGGCCGATCCGAAGTTCTGCCAGTACCTGGCTTATTGGAAAACCTACAAAAGATCTTCTAACCTCGCGATTACATTCAAAGCGTGAAGTGTTAAGCAAGTTCTTATTTCATCACATCGAGGAAAAACGAACAGTCACTGCAAGTTTGAAAGAGACTGTCTCTGCTGTTCTTTATATCTGGGATAAAGCAAAGATTCCAACTCAAAGATCGGACAATGCTGAGAGGAAACTAAGAAAACTATTCGAACAATATTGCGCTCTAAAGAAAAATAGGAAGTCATCCTCAGAAAGCATACAAATGAATGTGGCAGTATTCATTGCTGATCTTGAAGACATTTTCGATGTCGCCAGAGCAGATGCCTTAAAGATAATGACTAACGAAGAGGACAAAGAATTCCTTAACAAACAGAGAGAAGATCGTTCCTGTGCCAGTTTTGGAGGCATTGATCGAGCCTTGGCTAAAAAAGGAGGAGCGGAAGAGGCAAAGAGAAGAATCTGAATATAATAGAAAAAAGCGAAGCGACGATGAAAAACAAAAGAAATATCAACTTATGACATCTGACAAAGTGATAACTGATGTGGATTCTTCCTCCTCGTTCACGGATTCTGATGCATCCTGTCGTTCATCTACATCATCATCGACCCCTCCTTCTAAATGCAAGAAAACAGTCATCTCAGATGAGGTAGCCCAGGCACTCGACCGTGTTAATCTAAGCGATCGCAACGCAGCCTTTGTTATTGCAGCATCAACTAACTCTCTTAGCCATGATCTGGGCTCAATGTCACTTTCTCGAGGTACAATTCGTCGATCTCGAATTAAAGCTCGTGAAACTAGCTTTCCTCCTAACACTCCGCTTCTGCTTCACTGGGATGGGAAAATGCTTCCTGATATAACAGGGGGACATGAAAATGTGGACCGCATCGCAATCGTTGTTTCAGGAGGAAGAGAAGATAAACTGCTTGGTGATCCACTCATCCCTCACAGAACGGGACAAGCACCAGCTGATGTCTGCCTCAGGATCTTGGATGAGTGGGGCTTGAGAAACCAGATGCAGGGGCTTGTATTTGATACAACAGCATCAAATACTGGTCTGATGTCTGGAGCTTGTACCCTGATAAAGAGAGCTGTAGGTCGTTCTCCGACGTGTGTATGAAGTTTTGGCTAACGTATTTTCTAGTATTCTTGAACCTTCGAAAGGACCACAAGTCTCATTGTTTAAGCGATTCATGACACAATGGCCAGTTATCAATAAAAAAAACTTTATATCAGCAGGAATGGAACTTTTTGAAGGAAACTTTTGGGAACTTTGTCAAGAGATGATACAGTACCTCTCCGACGCTCTTCAGAACAACAGTTTCTCAAGAGATGACTACAGTGAATTCCTCCATCTTTCTCTAATTTTCCTGGGAGGAAGTTTGCCTAAGAAGTACAACATCAGAGCTCCAGGAGCTCTTCATCAGGCTCGCTGGATGCAAAAGCTACCTATGCTTTGAAGATCTTTCTCTTCCAAGAGCAAATGAAACTTACTACTCATGAAAAAAAGGGTCTGAAAGATTTTTGTCTCTTTGTGGCACTTGTTTATAGTAAATATTGGCATGAAGCACCCTTGGCAGAGAGGGCCCCTAGAAACGACCTAGCGTTTCTAACAGTTATGGAGACTTATCCAAACAGGGTTTTGGCTGAAATTGCACTCAAGGCATTTAACCCTTTAAGCCTTCAATTTTTTGTAGGGTTAAGTTATGAATGCTTGTATTTGAAACGTTAGCAATTTGTACCTTCAGTCCTTAAAGGATTAAGAGACATCTCTGATACTTATTGGAACATCTGATTGGACTGTCACTTTTTGACGATGGGTTGGACAGCAAAGTAAAAGAAAATATGATTAAAAAATTATCTCATCCTGCAAAAGCGAAAGGTCTGAAACGCCTCGATTCAAAGCTGTTCAAAGCAGCAAACCCATTGGAAACTTACGTCAGCGAGAAGACGGCTCAACGCTTCGATGTACTGGATAAAAACGGAAAGAAGATTGCTCAAGAGTTTCTCTCGAAACCACCAAGTGATTGGCCAAGTAACGACAACTACGCGTTGTTGAAAGAAAGAGCATTGAAGATGAAGGTTGTCAATGACTCTGCGGAGAGAGCGATTGCTCTTATTCAACGGTACAATACAACGCTTACCAAAGATAAGCAGCAAAAACAATTCCTTCTCCGCGTTGTTGAGACCCATCAACGAACGTTTCCTACCCCCCTCTAAAGCGTCTTTATAGAATTAAAAGCCATTTGCATGTTCTTTTGTCAAATTTCGTTATTTTTTTCATTTAAGAGAAAATTATTCATTTTGTAGCGACCTCTAAATACAGGGTGTACATAAAGTCAGGATCTATTTTTGTGAAGCACTTGGAAATTATATGGAATTCAATCATAAAATGATAAAGTGGTAACATTTATTAAATAATTAAGAGTAGGATTCGACGTGACGCTCATCAGTATCCCTGCACAGCTCAAATCGTTCCGCAGCATTTCTAACACATTCTGGAGCATTTGCGGGGTTATGTTATCTGCAGCAGTTCGTATACATGTACGTAAGTTTTCAAGACTCGTAATCTTCGTCTGATAGACGTGCGACTCGATAAAGCCCCATGCAAAGAAATCTAAAGGGGTTAAATCTGGTCATCTCGCTGGCCAAGGTCTGTTGCTTCCGCGTCCGATCCAGCGATTTGGAAAACGTCCATTTAGATAATCCTGAACAATTTTGGCATAGTGACAAGGAGCACCATCATGTTGATAGACGACGGGGATAGGATTGTTAGTACCGTCATCTACCAACATGATGGTGCTCCTTGTCACTATGCCAAAATTGTTCAGGATTATCTAAATGGACGTTTTCCAAATCGCTGGATCGGACGCGGAAGCAACAGACCTTGGCCAGCGAGATCACCAGATTTAACCCCTTTAAATTGGCCGACTCGCACATGTTACCCAATTCAACAAAGAATTCCGAGTTCACATGCGCGTGTAAGTCCCCCATTATTATACAGTGAGAATATTTGGGGTTATCTGATAATGACTTATTTTTGTACCGCAAATCAATGTATTCATCTAGATTGCTGCCGTTGTTGTATGGTAAATAGCAGTTTACAATTAATATGCAATCATTGTTCACTTGTAATTCAATGCCTAACAACCTTACATTATCGCTTGTTGAAAATTTTATACGTTTTGACAAATTTTTCCTTATTAAGAAAGCAACACCACCAAAAGGCCTACCGTACATTAATTCATCTGACAAGTCTACTGCTGATGACGTATGGTACATAAAGTCATCATGGATGGTAGAGAGGAATTTTAGCTCTCGCTTAGGTAGCCAGTGCTCCTGCAGGAGTATCAAATCTGCACTGTCGCAGATTTTATGAACATCTACAGTTGAATTCCTCACTGACCTTACATTATATGAGACTATTTAAATCTGCAATTATCTTTTATATAATATCTGCATATAATTCCTTCCCCATATTTACTCATGGCCTTTGTTATATATATATATATATATATATATATATATAATATATTATACACACACACATATATATATATATATATATATACAGGGTGTCCCCAAAAAAACTATATACTCTTTATAGCATCATATATTTTATAATTTAAAAAAAACCAAACAATATATTGTTATAGCAATTGCCAATGAAAGGTAAATTAGTAATCTAAGTGATCAAAATGTTATAGCGAGTTGTTTGCATATAAAATTTAATTAACTACGCCAAGTGCTCAAAATGTTCTCCGGCGGCATGAATGCACTTTTGAATGCGTCGACTAACTGATTCGCAGACATGGACTAATGGATGCTGTGATGGTCCCGCACTTTTCCCTAATTGCATCCTTAAGGTGTTCGAGTGTTGCAGGTCTTGTACCATAAACTGCATCCTTTAGGTAGCCCCACAAGTGAAAATCAAGTGGAGTCAAGTCCGGTGAACGTGGAGGATACTCAACGGTTCCTCTTCGTCCTATCCAACGGTTAGGCAACGTTTCATCGAGGTACCTTCTGACATCACAATGATAATAAGGGGGGGCTCCATCTTGTTGAAAGTAAAAGTCGTCGTTTCCAAACAACTTCCGAACTGCAGGTATAATTTCTGTCCGCAGCATGTCGAGATATGCGGCACCGGTAACTGTCCCATTAAAGAAAAATGGTCCAACCAAACCCCTGGATGATAAACTACACCATGCTGTTAATCCTGGTAAATTAACATGTTTATCCACATAAACGTGTGGATTATCAAGTGACCAGTACCTGCAGTTGTGTCGATTTACTGTGCCATTCAGCTTTAAGGTAGCTTCATCAGACCACACGATTTTGTTGGCAAACTGTGTCTTCGGCTTCCATTGACTAAAACCATTCACAAAATTCGAGTCTGCGATCAGGGTCATCTTCAGTCATGGCGTGTAACAGACTTGGAATGTAGCTTTTCCATTTTGCCGACTTTAAAATCCGGTGAACACCTGATTTGCTGATTCCGGTCTCACGGGCGCATTGCCTAACTGATTTCTGTGGTGATCGATTAAATTTTTGCGACATTAAAACGGAGTTTTCATCACTCGCACTTGATTTGCGTCGTCCAGATCTTCGCTTGTGCATATCTTGAGCAGATCCCTCTGCCTCAAACTTGTCACCGATGCTTGTAATGGCGAGACGTGTCGGTGGCTTTGTACCAAATTACCGGATCCATTGCCGCTGGACTTCGGACACATTCTCAAGTTTCCAATACCATTTCAGAACACTTTTTCGTTGCTCCAGTGTCAAACGTTTACGCAACATGGGTTCTTTTGCTGAACTGAATAAAGTTGAATGCTGTAGAGTTTGTATCGTGGAATGAGTGCGTAGGCTAAGTCCGAAGCAAGCTAGTGAGTGACTAGATTACGTTCGGTCCATAGGCTTCGCCATTACAAGGCCTTTGATAAAACAAGGCCAGGCTTAGTCGACGCATTCAAAAGTGCATTCATGCCGCCGGAGAACATTTTGAGCACTTGGCGTAGTTAATTAAATTTTATATGCAAACAACTCGCTATAACATTTTGATCATTTAGATTACTAATTTACCTTTCATTGGCAATTGCTATAACAATATATTGTTTGGTTTTTGGTTTTTTTAAATTATAAAATATATGATGCTATAAAGAGTATATAGTTTTTTTTGGGACACCCGTATATATATATATATATACAGGGTGGGCGGAAAGTAGCTCCCTATTTTGGATTGGTAAAAAAATACGTATATTATCCATTTATTTCTGAAGAAATAATATGAAAAGGTAGGCATATATGGTAGGTTTTCTCTAAAATTCAATATGGGCTCCAACTCTTTCCACCAGCTTCTGGAGCCGCCCAGGAATGGCGTCCACTGACTTTAGCAGGAACTCCGGCTGGATGGAGGACATGACTTCCCGAATTCGGTCCTCCAGTTCTTCCAATGTCCTCGGTTTGGTGCGGTAGACTTCTTCCTTTACCCACCCCCAAAGAAAGAAGTCGCACGGTGTCAAGTCGGGGCTCCTGGCTGGCCATTGATGTGGACCACGACGACCCATCCAACGCCCAGGGAAGTGGGCATCCAGCCACTCACGGACAACAAGAGCGAAGTGCGGAGGGGCTCTATCTTGCATAAATATCAGATCGTCGATGTTCTCCCATGTGCTGACAACCGGCCAGACCTCGTTTCGCAACATAGCAAGGTACCGCTCAGCATTCATGGTGTTGCGCAGAAGGAACGGGCCCACAACCTGATCTGAGGTCATACCACACCACACCGTTACACTGAACCGATTCTGCCGTTTTTCAGCGGTAACCGTGCGACTTCTTTCTTTGGGGGTGGGTAAAGGAAGAAGTCTACCGCACCAAACCGAGGACATTGGAAGAACTGGAGGACCGAATTCGGGAAGTCATGTCCTCCATCCCGCCGGAGTTCCTGCTAAAGTCAGTGGACGCCATTCCTGGGCGGCTCCAGAAGCTGGTGGAAAGAGTTGGAGCCCACATTGAATTTTAGAGAAAACCTACCATGTATGCCTACCTTTTCATATTATTTTTTCTGAAATAAATGAATAATATACGTATTTTTTTACCAATCCAAAATAGGGAGCTACTTTCCGCCCACCCTGTATATATATATATATATATATATATATATATATATATATTAGGGTGACATTTATTTTCGAAGTTTTAAAATTTCTGTCTCTCACCCTCCAATTCAGTTAAGCTTAGGGTAAAAACAGTATATGTAAAATATAAATTAAATTGCTTAAAGTTTAAAGGTAGCTCAAAGACTTCAAAGTTCAACTTAAATACTATGTAAATTAGCAATTATTAATGTAAAAGTAGAAGACGACATTATTATGACAGGTATTATAATTTTTATTTATAATTTAAGCTAATTATTATTTTAATTATAATATTATTTGTCTCTTGTTTCAGATATACTAGAGATAAACTATAGAGAGACAGAGACTTCTAAAGAGTTCTCATGATGGCTAACATTCGTACTCATACAACTAAAGCATATTTGCTGGGTAGCGAGGATTTCTGATCTCACAGGCTCAAAGCTGCCATCCATCAGGCAGTCTCTTGGACTGTTCCTCTATCAACACCTCGATATGAAGAAAACAAGGCGCGAAGCATCATCGATTGTGATCGGCAAAGTTGTGGAATTCTGGGAAAAAGAAAGAATTCCAACAAGAGCATTCCAGCACTGCCAGCAAAAGCTTGAGAAGTTGTTTGATGACTGGAGACTGCTTAAAAAGAATAAAGCGCGCCAGACGAGAACACAGAAGGACAATGAGGCTAAATTCTCTAATGTTCTCGATGATCTGTTCGATATCGCACATGCAGATGCATTCACTCTGATTAAAATTCCTAGAGACCGCGAGTTCCTGCTCGCTCAGAGAGAGAAGGGAAGACGTGGCTGTATGACTGGCTTGGACGTCACTTTGCGTAAAAAGGAGAAGGAGTGTGAAAAGACGACTGGAAGAAGACGAAAGACGTCACCACCAACGATCCTCACAGGCATGTTTTTGCTTTCTAGTGTTTTACTTAAATTTTACAAATATTTGTAAATGTAAAATTTAGGTACATACTCAATTTATACTACTCTTTTCGTAGATTTAAAATTTTACACAATGCTTCAATATTATACAGTAGTAGCTAGGATTTCTGTCTGCCCTAATTTCTATCTAAAAACTGACATTTTTATTTGCAGGATATGGCCACTTTCTTTGTCATCCTTACATCACTCGAGCAGTGAAGCAGAAGCCGAAGTTCTGGAACATGGCGAGCCAGGACCGAGCAGCGAAAAGTCTACAACAAAGCGCGGAAGAAAGTTGGTCATCACAGAAAGGATGACAGCTACACTCGATCGATGTAAAGTTTCTGATAGGCAGTAAAAAATCTCGGTCATAACATCAGTGATCTTGCTCTTAATCGGGAAACGATCAGGCAAAGTCGGCGAAACCAGCGAAAGAAGACTGCTGAGAAGCTGAAGGACGAGTTCAAAGCAGACGTTCCATTGGTGGTGCACTGGGACGGGAAGCTTCTCACCGACATCACTGGCAATCAGCATGTTGAACGCCTCCCAGTTATAATCACAGGAGTTGGGGTCTCGCAGCTGCTCACTGTGGCTAAAATTCGATCAGGAACCGGCGAAGCTAAAGGAGTGGGGAGTGGACAAAAATGTAGTTGCGATGAACTTCGACACCACCAGCTCAAATACAGGAAGGAATAATGGAGCTTGCATACGCATTGAACAGAGTCTGGGGCGAAACCTTCTTTTCCTAGCTTGTCGCCACCATATCTTTGAAATTGTCATCAGTGCTGTCTTTGTGCAGTGCATGGGAGAGTCTAACGCACCCAATGTTGGCATCTTCAAGCGTTTCAAGGATCAGTGGCCATCTATCAACCAAAGTCGCTATCAAGACTCTTCTGATGATGAAAGAACTGCCGCACAGCTTTCAGATATTAAGGAAAGCACAATTGATTTCATCCGCCACCAGCTTTCCAAGCACCAGCTCAGAGACGACTACCAAGAGCTGCTTGAACTCTGCCTCATCTTCCTCAGTGGTAAACTGGATCGAGGTGTGCGCTTCAGGGGCCCAGGTGCTATCCATAAAGCACGCTGGATGGCAAAACTAATCCACACGATCAAGATCTGGCTTTTCCGCTCCCAGATCCGACTCACTCCAAGGGAAGAGCGAGGTCTAAGTGACATTTGTGTCTTCACAGCTCGCCTCTACATAAAGACCTGGTTCACAGCACCAAGTGCTGCTGCTGCTCCTGCCAACGATCTACAGTTCATGAAAGATCTCGTCGCATATGAAACTGTCCACCGGCAATTGCTAAAGTCGCAGCTGATAAATTCAGCTCCCATTTATGGTACCTGTCAGAGCTTGTCGCCCTCTCGCTATTCGACGACAATATACCAGCCAACGAGAAGCACACTATGGTCCAGACCATTCAAGAGAGTAATCCAAGTGATGAGGAATCACCTAAAAAAGCTCAAGTAGATCTTAAGACCGTCAAAGAGCGGCAGCTGGCAAGCTTCGTATCTAAGAGGTCGCTATCGTTGTTCGAGCTGCTGAAACTTCCGACCACATTTCTAGAAGAAGATCCGGCTTTATGGAGTACACTGCAGAGCTATCAGCTGGCCCAGCGCATGGTGAACACCCTGAGCGTTGTTAACGACCACGCCGAGCGAGGCGTGGCGCTTATACAGGAGTACTGTGGATTGCTGACGAAAGATGAAGAACAGCTGCAGTTTTGTGCTTCAGGTCGTACATGAACACCGACGACGATACCCTGATGCCCTGAAGAAGACTTTGGCTGATTGACTCAGACTGCTTGATGTTGTTAAACACTTTTTTTGTATTATACTATGCTCTACTAACTCTAATTTAGCATAAATTGTTGTATATCAGTAATACAGCACATTTGAAAAAGAAAGAAAAGAAAAGGAAGGTAGGCTCTGTGCCGGAATTGAACTGGTGACCTTTGATATCATTGAGCTACCTCTAAAAGTAAAAATAATGTGTTCAAATTTTACATACATCATTTTTGCCACCAACCTAACCATTTTTAGGGGTAAGAACATGAAATTTACAAAAATGTAATTTACGACCTTTTTAACTGTCACCCTAATATCAGTGGCGACTGGCGTATAGGAGCGATGGAGCGGTCGCTCCCCCTTGCTTGAAACGATAAATATTAATTTAACAGATAAAAAATATATTAATTTTAAGATATTAAACTAAATATTCTTGAAATATATTTTAAAAATTCATGTGGCATATCATGATTCATGAGGCATTTTGAGTAAGCCTTCATACAGTACATAATATTCTAAACTTATAGCATAGCTTCAAACAGCGTACTGCTGTTTGAATACAAAATAATATTGCAGCCGAATGGAGCGATAGATTTTTCGCTCAAGTAAATATAAATTATATTTTACTGTTGTAATGAAAATATAAGTACAATCGCGAATTTTTTTTATAATAACAACTTTATTTTTACTAATAGTTACTTCAGTAATAATGATATAAACCATTTATATGTATTTTATTGAAATTATTACTTATTTGTAATTAACTAGAATTGTACGTCTGGCATAGCCGCATATGTTAATACAAGTACTTTTGTGAGCGGCAGTTAGATTCGCGCTAGCCTATTGTGAGTCCGTGTTGTCGTACAATTTTATGAAATCGCACCCCCATACATTTATACCACGAGTCGCCACTGCCTAATATATATATATATATATATATATATATATATATATATACACAACAGTATATGCTAAAAAATATATTAAAACATAAAATAAGAAGCTGTTGTTGTAAAGCTACAACATATGTAAGAACGTAACATTATGTTTGCATCCACAGTGAGATTGTAGAGTTGAAAGTTAGAAAATTGTAGAATTATAAAGATTTAACATTATATCATTATAAAATCTTAAAATTGACGATTATCGAATTTGAAGGACGATGAGAAAAGCAAAATTATGAGAAAATTGACGAAAAACTGCTTCCATATTTTAGTTTAAATCTATAATTTGCCAACAAATGTTCCTAGATGGCATAAT
This sequence comes from Bathynomus jamesi, assembly GCA_023014485.1. NCBI lineage: Eukaryota > Metazoa > Arthropoda > Malacostraca > Isopoda > Cirolanidae > Bathynomus > Bathynomus jamesi. The sequence continues at coordinate 111,021 of JAJOZX010008907.1, read as the reverse complement.
TTTACTTGTCCATGTTACGCATGCCCAATATAAACAGTAACCTACAACATTATCGGTTAACTATCTGAAAGCATTCTTACAACTGCATTATTCAGGTATGTTTTCCTTGCTCTTTACACTGAAAATCGATTTTAGGTTACCGGGTTTAAACGCTTTGCAGTCGAACAGTTGTGTTTATAGAATGTTTCCAGTAGAGTAATATTAGTAATGCGTTTCATAAACATTCCTAGTTTTCTACATCATGTATCGGAGTAATAAGTGTCTTGAACATTATTTAATTGTTTTGTCAACGCCTGTTTTCAAACTGACGTCCGTTCTGGTCCAGGCACTGCTGATAACGCGAAGCAATGGAATCGCAAACATCACGAAACATTTCGTTTGGTATTTGTGTGCATTCTCGTTCAATGGCTGCTCTCAATTCAGCGACTGTTGCAGGTTTTATAGCGTAGACTTTGTCTTTTAAGTATCCCCATAAAAAAAAAGTCTAGTGGTGTGAGGTCTGGTGAACGCGGAGGGTATTCTACGAAACCCCTTCGTCCAATCCACATCCACATCGTGCCAAGTACCACTCGCAATACTCCACTCTTCGGTCCGGATCATCTTCATTAATAGCATGGACTAATCTTGGAATGTAACTTTTCCATTGACAGCGCTTCAAAATGCGTTGGACAGACGATTCTGAAATTCCTACCTCACGACTCGCTTGCCGCACAGATTTTCTTGGACTTTGGTGATACGTTTCCAGTACTCTTTCTTGCTTTGTGGGGCTTGTCGATGTCCGTGGTCTTCCGGAACGCTTCTTGTGGACATTCTGAACAGTTCCATCGGCTTCAAACTTATCTCTAATTCGAGTGATGGTAAGTCGCGTTGGTGGATCTGTTTGAAACTCCCTCCTAAACTGTCTTTGCACTTCAACTGCGTTTTCACACTTCCAGTAGCATTTTAGAATGAATTTCCTTTGTTCAAAGCTTAGTCTGACTGCCATTATTAATTCTAATGGGTTTAACTTGGAAAGAAAGAAACATCAATTGAGCTATCAGCTGTTAAAGTGTGTATACATTTTTTTGGGACGCCCTGTATATATATATATATATATATACGCTCCAACATCCAATTTTCGTCGTGTCTCAGTGGTAAATAAAACTTAAATTGTAATAAAGTTTTATGATTCAAGGGAGACGTGTGTGCATATATGCATATATATATATTCATAGAAGCGGAAAGTGGATTCAATTTTTTTCGGCGAAGGAAAGGCAGAGAATGTACAGCGATGTAGGAAGTATGGGGGAGGCGTCTTGGCTCGGCGTAAGAACAAGGAAGAAACAAAATTTCTTTACAAAGGCATCGGAATGATTGTTTTAACTTGTTTTTTTTAATTTACACATATATATTATCAAGCGATAACTACAGGCTTATTGCTGTTGCTTCCTGCTTCTCAAAATTACTTGAGAACTTTTGCTACGCCGACTAAATGATTATTTATGGGCGTCTCCTAATCATTTTGGTTTTAAAAGGTCCCGCTCAACTAACTTGTGTATTCATGTTTTAAAGGAGGTTGTATTTAGATATACCGTCAGTAATTCAACTATTTATAATTGATTTTGGATATAAGCAAGGCATATGATAAAGTGAATCATAATATTCTATTTAAAATTTAGAAGACAGGAATGTTCCCATACGTTTTAAATTTATTGAAATTTTGGTACACACACCAGACTTTTACTGTTAGATGGAGCAATGTATTGTCCGGTTGTTTTGGTTCCCGATGCGGAGTTAAACAAGGTTCCTTACTCTCTCTCCTCTGTTGTTTAATATATACTGTACATTGAGCAGAATCATTGCTTCTCTTAATGAGGCAAGAGTGATATGCTGTATAGATATGAGTAGAAATACCTTGGTCTATGCCAATGATATGGTGTTAATAAGCCCTTCGGTGAAGGGTCTGGATCATAATATAAAAATTTGTGAATCATATTCACAGAACAATGACATTAATTATGATGTTACTAAAACTAAGGTTGTGCAGTTCCATCCTAAAGCTCAAACCAAACAGCTAATATTATTTTCAAAATGAGAGTGAGAGATGAACCAATAGAGCAGGTACAAGGATTTAAGTATCTGGGTCAAACCATCACCAGCTCCTTGAGTGACGATCCAAAGATAAAGAAACAATATCGAAGTTATTGTGCTAAAGCAAACATGATTATAAGGAACTTCAAATTTTGTACAAGCGAAGCTAAAGACACTCTTTTCCGTACTTTCTGCACTAACATTTATGGGCAGCAACTCCTGTAGAACCCTCAGTTTGCTTTACAACAGATCCTATAGATTGCTGCAGAAGTTACCTCTAAGATGCTCAGCCTCTCAAATGTTCGCTAACCGCAACGTTCCGAGCCCCCCCCTGAGGTAACAAGACGCGCTCAATACAGTCTAATGCGAAGAGTTAAAAACTCAGACAATCCAATTGTCCAAGGCTCCAAGCTATTCATCAGTCCTGCTGCATGTCTTCCTGATTGTGGACCTCTTGGTACGAATTTTTTTTTTTTTTTTTTTTTTTATAGAATAACCTTATTAATAATAAAATAAATACAGTAGTCTTTTTTACAACTTACAATTTTTACAATGACATAAATAATTGTGAAGCTCGACTATTTTTTTTTTAATTTTTAATTTGGCCCTTAAGCTTTAGGCTTTACTGGGCTCTCATTAAAAATAAGCAGCTAGCCGTTATAAATTAATAATAATAAAATAAATAAATAAGTAAATAAGTATTATTAATAGTTAAAGCCTGTATTTCAATATTAAACAATATTAATGGACAATATAAAACATTATTAGTGGACATTAATCCAAGATTTTTGTTAGTATCCCATTATTAATCGAGATTTTAACTTGGCTTTAAACAAATTTACATTCGCAATATTTTTTATATCGGCATGCAAGTCATTCCATAGTTTCAATCCAATGAAAATGGATAGTTTTTGAGATGAAGACAATCTAAATTGAGGTATAACAATCTTTGATCTATTTCTGGTCTACAGAAGCTAAGGCTAACAAAGACCCTAAGATCCACTCTAAGGCTAGCCCGAAAACTCTAAGGCTAGCCCGATAACTCTAAGGGGTGGATTTCTTGATGAGTTACAAAATATCTATTTACCCATTGCAAATTAATGATTTTGCTCTTACACTTGTAAATAAAAATAAAATGTGCCAGTTTGGTTATATCATTGAGCTTTAGTAGGTTTAGCTCTTTAAATAATGCACTAGAGTGATCAAGGAAATCAGCATCAGATAATAACCTTATTGCTCGTTTTTGGATGACAAAGATACCATTTAATGCGTTGTTAGCGGAGTTTCCCCAAACAAGGGTGCAGTATGTTATATAAGGAAGAACAAGAGTATGATAAAGAGTCAATAAAACTTGTTTAGGGACTACATTTTTAAGTTTAAACATTATAGCAACGCTCCTTGAAATCTTTTTCGCGATATAATTTACATGATCACTCCATTGCAAATTCTTATCTAGCATTACACCAAGAAATTTTGTTACAGTACACTCCTTTATGGTGATTTCATTAACATTGAGTTCATCAAGATATACATTTCTTTTATTAGTAAAAATCATGAAATTTGTTTTACTGGTATTTAGGAAGAGTTTATTCGTGGTCAACCATTTCATTACACTGATGAATTCTGAATGAAATATATTCTTAGCTGTATTAACATCTTTGCAAGAAAAGGAGAGTTTGTATCATCTGCAAACATTATGAAGTTCAGTATATCAGATGAACGTGGAAGGTCATTTATATATAATAAAATAACAGTGGACCAGCACTGAGCCCTGTGGCACACCATGTTTGACAAGCGCTTTTGTGGAGCAAACCTTATTTACTGATACAAATTATATCTATCGGACAAATAACTTTTAACCAATCACTGATTGCCCCTCTAAAGCCGTAACAATACAATTTATTAAGTAGAATATTATGGTCTATTAATCAAACGCCTTACTCAAATCCATAAATATTGACATCATTATTTCTTTGTTCTCCTTAGCTATATTTACATTTTCCATAAGATTTAAAATAGCCATTTCCGTTGTTCTATTATTACGGAAGCCATATTGATTTGGAGATAATAAATTGTAAGATTCTAAATATCGCTGCATTCTACTTTTTACAATTTTTTCGAAAACTTTGCTGAACACAGATAATGAACACACCGGCCTGTAATTTGTTGCTAGTGTAGGATCACCCCCTTTAAAAAGGGGTGTTATACAACCAGTTTTTTCATTGATGGGAATATTCCTTTGGAAATACTGTGATTGATAATTATTTTAGCCAAAGTTACAGATATCTTATCTTTAACAAGTTTCAATATAGGTACAGGAATGTTATGAATGTTATTTTTTGTATTTTTTAATTTACCAATAATATTCTGGACCTCAGTAGAGGTAGCAGGAACAAAAGAAAATGAATTTAGTGGGCTGGGTGGCATATATTCTAGAGGTGTTTGTTTATGTTTGTTTATAGCTCCACTTAACTCCTGCATTTGTCATTCCATTACACGTTTTTTTTTATTTTTACGAAGCTGTTATTACTAATTGTATTATTTCTCTTTTCTTTACGTGTATTATTGTTATTTCTCTATTATCGTTGTCCTTTTTTGCTTTTACTTTTTAAATTTATTGTTTAATAATTAGTTGTATAGATGATTACCTTGATGGATACTGTACTTTTTTATGTTGGGGGATCTATCTCCAGCTAATAAACATTATTATTGTCATTATCATTATAACCATTTTCAGAACCATATATTGTCATATATTGTCACTATGCGTACTTTATAGTTTTGTTTCCTTTTTTATTCTTCTTTTTGTAGTGTTAGCAGTGGGTAGCTTTTATTATTACTTGTTTCAATACGTGTCTTATTTTTATTTATCTTTTAGTCAGAATTTTTAGTTTTTAAAATTTATTATTGTCTCATTTATCTTACCGCTTACTCCCTTCATCAATATCGTACCATTTTATCGGATTCATATCCTGCCAATAAAGCTTATCATTATCATCAGCACTATCATTATCATAATATATATTATATTATATATATATATATATAATATATATATATATATATATAAGAGAGAGAGAGAGAGAGAGAGAGAGAGAGAGAGAGAGAGATTTAGGTCGATATCCAGATACATTGATAGATATAAATTATAAGTTAGAATGAAAAAAGAAACGTGAACTTGAATACAATGATAGGATGAAGTTGAAAGAGAATTTTACTTCTTTCAGTTTTATGCAATAACCCATTTTTCAGTTTAAAAAAAAAAAAGAGTCAGCGTATGTATAAACAAAGAAGATACGAAATACGTAATTTTGAAATTTGTTGAGACTCAATCATTCTCTCTCTCTCTCCCCTCTCTCTCTCTCTCTCTCTCTCTCTCTATATATATATATATATATATATATCCTCAGCACTCTACTTCTATTTCTTGGGTTACGTCGTGGCCAATGTCGTAACACTGCTTACCGGAGATCAGCGAAGTTAAGCGACTTTGGGTCTGGATAGTAGTTGGATGGGAGACCGTCCTCTGCGCCCAGATTATGTAGCGACCCGTGGTTCGGATCCCACGTAAAGCTGTAGGTCCCCTTCGTCATATGACCTGGATGTTGCGAAGGAGGTTAAACAACCCCAATTAAAAAAAACAACAACTTTCATTTCCAGCCAGCCCTTCCACTCCCTACTGGAGGAAGTGCCACAGAAGTGTCAACACCTACCTGAAGAGAAGAAGGTATTCACGTAGGAGATTTGGCGCGTCCGTACTCGAAGTAACTTGGAAGCCTTTTCTTGTGGTTGCCCAGAATCAAACGACACTCAGCCTCGCTCGCGCCACCCGCGTCCACCACCTGCAGTGTTCGTGTGTGTGTGTCCATTTATTGTAGGGATATATGAATGGTGTGCAGAAAGGGTGGAAGTGTAAAAGAATATGAAAGCATGTATTCTTGTACCACATAGGTGGTACAAGAACATTGATAGTTGTTCGGGTGTGGATTTGTGAGTGTATAAATGTGTGGATGTGTTTGTATAGAGATGGAAATGTGTGGATGTGTAGGTGTGAATATAAGAAAATGTGTGTGATGTGGGTGTGATGCCGGCAAAAAGGAATGATTCATTAGCATTATATATATATATATATATATATTATTGAAATCATACATGCATTGGTTTTCAAAGTTTGGAAAACGATACAAATTTTTGAAAGGATTTGTATAATATTTTGAATTTAAAGATTTTTGGTACGCGCATATGATGTACACGCGAAATACACACGATGTACACACGGACAGTAGAGGTATAGACATGCACGAATATAATTTTTTATTTAGAAATTTTATTGGCAAGAAGTTATTAACAGAAATGTAAAAAATAGCCAAGGAAAAAAAAAAAAAAAAAAAAAAAATAATATATATATATATATATATATATCAGCATCACAAAATAGATAAAATTGATAATTTATCGAATGAAAATGTCGTGTCATAGGTGAAATATGTGTTCAGTTGAAGGAAAAGATATATTTATCATTTGTTGGGGATGAGACAGGAGAAAAAGTCATTATTTTATAGGAATAAAAAGATTAAAACAATGATAACAATAAATATAAGAACTTATATTACATAGATTAATCATTATATATATATATATATATATATATATATATATATTATATATATATATATATAATATATATATATGAAAAATTACTGGGAGAAGGAAACTACCTTCTCTAGTACAAGTACAGTAGTAATAATAAAAACTAAGAAAAAATAGATGAAAAGGTAAATGAATAAATGAAGACTGTACGTAATGAATAAGTAATAATAAATAAGGATAGTTTTTATAGTATATTGGTTTTAGAATTTCATCTTTAGATTTATGCCGAATAATTTAACATTAAATTGCAGATATATAAAAGGAATTAGGGCCACGATTCGTCGTTTCTGAAAACGAATGAAACATTCCACAAACGAAACTGTAAAAAGATCTGATATATATATATATATATATATATATATATATATATAGAGAGAGAGAGAGAGAGAGAGAGAGAGAGAGAGAGAGAGAGAGAGTTACAAGGAGTTACAAGGAAAAGAAGTACCTCAAAAGGCCTTGCGGCCCATATCGAGGAGGTACCAATGGCAACGGGTACCAGGAAAAAATTCTACACCCTCAAATAGTGTGCAAATTCGGTCTAACCCTTTCTTGAACTGATCCACAGAGGAACTGTTCACAACCTCTGAAGGTAGCCTGTTCCATGTGTCACAGCTCTTATAGGTAAAGTAATTCCCACACACAATAGTGCTAAACCGTTTCAAATCCAACTTCCAACCATTGTTGCGAGTTGGGTTATCATTTAAACTGAACATGCTTCTAAAATCGACATCGTTGAACCCTTGTAAAAGCTGAAAACCTCGATAAGTTGACCGCGCAGCCTCCGAGTTTCCAGCGAAAACAAATTCAGGGCGCGTAAGCGTCGATTGTAGACCAAATGCCTAACGGAAGGGATTAACTTTGTGGCCCTCGCCTGCACTCGCTCCAGCCTCTCAATATCTTTCCTGAGGGGTGGGCGACCAGAACTGCACAGCATACTCCAGGTGTGGCCGAACCAGGGAATTGTACAGAGAGAGCACAATCTCCTTGTTTCGAAATCGAAATTGCCTCCTCATATAACCCAACAATTTCTGGGCTTCCTTTTCTACCTCTACACACTGTTTGGTAAACTTAAGGTCGCTGCTAATTAGCACACCCAAGTCCTTTTCCAAATCAGTGGCCTCGATATTACTCCCCAACATGGAGTAGTCCGACTTGGGATTGGCGTAGCCAATGTGCATGACCTTGCATTTACCCAAGTTAAACGGCATTTGCCATTTTTCGGACCACTCTCCTATCCTACGTAGGTCCGCACGCAGTTGGTCGATCGCTTCAGGTGTCCCAACATTGGCCCCAAGCTTGGTGTCATCAGCGAATTTGGCGATCCTACTCACGATGCCAGCGTCGATATCATTTATGTAAATGATAAACAACAGTGGCCCCAAAACGGAAGCCTGAGGAACCCCGCAGTGACCAAGGCCCAACTTGAGCAAGCCCCTTTAATTACAACCCTCTGCCGCCTATTCTTCAGCCAGTTTCCAATCCAGCTACCTACTTCCTCACTGATACCCAGCGCGCGGACTTTGGCCATTAGCCGGCGGTGAGATACCTTATCAAAGGCTTTCTGAAAGTCGAGATAAAGTATATCAATCTCCCTACTCTTATCATACTCATTCCACATGACGTGGAAAAACTCGAGCAGGTTGGTGAGACTCGACCTATGCCGTCCAAACCCATGTTGGGATTAGTAGTATGGGCGCAAAAGGAGAGAGTGCAATGCAAAAGAAATGTTGCAAGAGGTTATGCAACAAGGGGGAATGTTGCAAGCGGTTATGCAACAAGGGGCTTATGCAACTATGGGGAGGGGTTATCCCCCAAGTTGCAATGAACTACCCCAGCAAGCTGGGGGAGACCTCTTTTGGGGAGAAGTTGGGACTGCCCCACCCCCTAAAGGGGTATACCTCACCTAAGAGAGAAAGGAAAAGGAGAGAGGAAGAGAGATGTTCGCTTGGCAGAAGCCAAGCGCATATTAAGACTTCATCCCAGCGCTTCTGTCTTATAAGCCTCTAATCAGCCAGTTGGCGGAGAAGCCAGTGCCTACAGGCATTACCAGCCAGTTGGCACAGTGTATACAACGTTCGGACAAATGCACGTACACTCCCGCCTATACGCCCATAAAATATTACACACACACACAACTATATGCGCGATTATATGCGACGGGTTCGAGACCCGGTGACGGTGCATCCTTCTACGGTTGGTAGATAAATGGGAACCCTGGGTATCCTAGTGTTTGCTGGTTAAGCTGTAGGTTTAAGGTGGAGTGTAAAGCTTGACCTTCGTCAGAATGAACAATTCGTACGGAAGCTATCGAGAGCAAAGGAATGACTATATATGTAGAGTTCCGGGAAAAAAGTTCATCTAAAAAACTCTGAAAAAAATTAGTACAAGAAGCGTACACAAAATTCATAATTAGCAATCACGTCAAATTGCATTAATTAACTCTCTCTCTCTCGGGATATCTTGAAGTGGATATTAAGGTCTTTTTCACCTGTAACTTCTACAAATTAAAAATAAAACAGAACAAACGATACACATAGCATTAAAATGAAAGTGAAAATGTGCAGCACAAATGAAGAAGTAGAAAGGAAATATGAAGAAGATAAAGGAGGGAAATGAAGAGAAGAAGAAAGGCAAAAGTGATATAAACAAAAACCTACCAAAACAAATCCTAATTAAACGATGTAAATAGATGAACAATAGAAGGATATAAATATTTATGGAAATATATATATATATATACAATTACATTAAGTAATTAAATATATTGAAAATAATATTAAATATATTGAAAATAAAAATAATATTATACAACACGATGGGGTATATTCATCAACATAGTATAGGAAAAAAGAAAAAAAAAAAAATATATATATATATATATACAATTATATTAAACAACGTTCTGAAAATTGCGGAATGGAAAGTTCTCGTCATGCGTGAATTAATAAGGTGATGTTAATATATATATATATATATATATATATATATATATACACGCCTGTTAAAGCTTTATTCATTAAAAAATGAAATTTGAAGCAGCTGTTTTACCAGCGGAATTTGTTGGCGACATTTTGGCGGAAGCGATAGATAATATTGATTTTAAAATTCCAGTAAATAAACTTATTTTCGCAGGAGTTTTATTTCGAGATCATACACTTTGGGGGTTAATGAACCGCATCCACCACCCATCTGTTATTTTTTTTTTATTTTTATGTGATTTTATCGTACGCGAACTCTGGACACCATAAACTTTATACCTACGAGAATTGTTTCGACTTCACGGTCCACTGAATTTTTAAAAATTATCTTCCAGTTTCTGACGAATTATTTTTCAGAGGAAATAATAAATTTTCCGAATCTATTTTAGATGGGGTACCATAAACCGATTTCCAAATTTATCTTCCAACCACGTTAAGCCCCTCATATAATTGGATGTTTATTATATGTTCAAATCTCCCTTCCCCCACCCTTCTCATCGGCGCCCTAGAATACAAAATTTATTTCCAAACAAAGCGTTTCTTTCTCTCTACGAATGGGTATAGCTGACACGCCCCAGATTTCACGGGACAGCCAATCACAAACCAGTGGGCGGATCCCCAGGACCTCTGGTTGGTTGACGGCATCACTCACACGTTGAGGCCCGCCCAAATTTCACCGATAGCCAGTACGAAACGAGCGATTTGGGTATTGTGGGATGTTCACAATTACGACCCCGTCTATAAAAGGGGGCATTTTCACCACAGGATTCCAATTCAGTTGTTTTTATCGAACAGTGCTTTTGAAATATCTCGTCATGAGCCAATCGCAGCAGCTCTACATCTCTCCGGAATTGTTTGAAGATAAAGATTGGTACGCAGAGGCAACGCGTGTAATTTTCAACGCTGTAGACCGGAATGAACTACTAAGATTTTCCCGCTAATGACGTCACAGAGGTGTGAGAGTAATTACGTAATAATTTGTGATTATATACAACGTTTCATTCATTGGAAGTATTATAATTTTTAAAATTCGTAATAAGACGAAGTGAAAGGATATCTGTTTTGTGATTACAATTTGCTGCGCGTTTTCTCTTATTGCAACTCTCCCATATATATATATATATATTATATATATCGATCGTAATATAACCTAACCTAGTGTAGCCTGACGGTACATAATATAGCATAACCTAACCTAGCATAGCCTGACCGGGTGTAACAAAACCTAGCATAGCCTAGCCGGGTCATAATATAACCTAACCTAGCATAGCCTAACCTGGTCATAATATAACCTAACCTAGCCAGACAGGGCGTAATATAACCTAACGTAGCATAGCCTAACCGGATCATAATACAACCTAACCTAGCATGGCCTAACCAGATATAATATAACCTAACCTAGCCTAACCTAGCATAGCCTGACCGGGCGTAATATAACCTAACCTAGCTTGGCCTAACCAGCTATAATATAACCTAACCTAGCCTAACCTAATCATGGTGGACTCTTTCTCGTTTATAATTTATTTAGTAATGTAATTTTTTCCTTTTATTCTGTTTTTCTACAACGAAAAATTTAATCCCAGGACTCTTTCTCGTTTATAATAATATAACCAAACGTAGCATAGCCTAACCTAACCTAACACAACTGAACCTAACCGGCCATAATATAACCTAACTTAGCATAGCCTAGCCGGGACACAATATAGCCTAACCTAACCTAGCTTAACCTAACCTAACACAACTGAACCTAACAGGGACATAATACAGCCTAACCTAACCTAGCATAATATATATATATATATATATATATCGGCCCAGGATATATATATATATATCGGCCCAGGACTCTTTCTCGTTTATAATAATATAGCCTAACCTAGCCTAACCTAACCTAACCATGGTGGATTCTTTCTCGTTTGTAATTTATTTAGTAATTTAATTTTTTCCTTTTATTCCGAGTTTTTCCTGTTTTCTACAACAAACCTAGCCTACAACCAAACCTAGCCTAACATAGCCTAACCTAACCTAACCTAGCATAGCCTGACGGGCTTAATATAACCTAACCTAGCATAGTCTAACCGGATCATAATATAACCTAACCTAGCATAGCCTAACCAGTTATAATATAACCTAACCGGCTATAATATAACTTAATCTAGCCAAAAGGTCAAACTTTTCACCCCACCCTAGACCTACGGTTTAACGAGGAATCCAACACCCCAGCGTTTCTCTTATTGTAACTCCATCCCCATATATCTATATATGGTTTTGTGTTAACAACCTGGATCGTTATGGGTGTGATATAACCTAACCTAGCATAACTTAACCGGTTATAATATAACCTAACCTAACCTAACTGGGCATAATATAGCCTAACCTAGCGTAACCTATCCGGGTATAATATAACCTAGCCTAACCTAGCCCAGAAGGTCAAACTTTTCACCCCACCCTAGACCTACGGTTTAAGGGGGATTCCAACACCCAGCGTTTTGCCATTCATCTCTTAATATAACTTAACCTAGCATAGCCTAACCCGGCATAATTAAACTTTAATTTAACTTAACTTTAAATGATCCAGTATGAACTAATCGTGTTAATTTCTCCTTTAAGGACCGAAGCGGAACTTCATCGTGTTATAGCTACTTTTCGTTTTGATGAAAGGAGAATAAATGATTTGGAGGCTTTACCGCACAGCTAACCAGTGACATGAATACCGAGGTCGAGGTATTGGCTCACATCCGGTCCAACGAACGCCAGGTCATCGAGGAACTAATGTAAGTTTTTTTTTGTCTACTCACATTTTATCGTAAATGTTTCATTAGCATGTATCCTCAATTATAGCACAGTTTGCACTAGCATTGTGCTATGATTTCTGAACACAAATCGATTTATGAAAAAAATGGACTTTAATTAAAAAGAATCAGTATGAACTAATCATGTTAATTTCTCCTTAAAGGACCGAAGCAGAGCTCGATCATGTTATAGCAACTTTTCGTGATAGCTTTGATGAAAGGGGAATAAATGATTTGGAGGCTTTACAGTGCAGCCAGCACAGGGGCCTAAATACCGAGGTCGAGGTATTGGCTCACATCCGATCCAACGAATGCTAGGTCATCGAGGAACTGATGTAAGTTTTTTGGGGTTAAGAACAAAACATTGTATTTTCATTTAATTTATTAAATGGTAGAAAACATGTACAAAGCGGCTTACAGAACTAGCGTCCGTTAAATAAGTCTTAATGGAGACATTTTACAGTTACAAATGTATATACAACTTTACACAATATAGTTGCAAATATATATACACCTTTACAAAATATAGTTACAAATATATATACATCTTTACACAATATAGTTACAAATATATATACACCTTTACAAAATACAACGAGTGCGAACATATGGGAACCTTTTTTTACTTGTCTGCATACCAATTCATCACTCATTTCAGTGTAGCAGAAATCGAATAATTTTTAAAAATTTATAAATCCCTTTCCACGTGACATGTGCAGGAGAAATGAAAGGCAATACATGCCACAAGTATTACTAAAATATCCTTAGAGGCAGTAAGGATCCCAGACAATTTCAGGGACATGTATCTGTTCGATAAATTGTACAACCACAGGGTCACTCCAGGGCTGAGTGCCGAGTGAATCAAAATAGTACATTCTTTCCCTATTTTTAAAATAGATTGCAAACCAATGAATTCCCACATTACCAACAATGACGGTGTTCACGATAATCCCATACCAATCTCTCGTAGTTGGCAATTTCAATATTTCATTCTTTGCAAACACGCCGATAAATTTGGAGCGTGTGATTCGGTCACTTATCATTATTCTCTGGAGTGTATTCGCGACCATTTTAAAAGTCTGTGACTACGTTCCTCAAACGGTCAACTTCAATTAGAGCTTGTGATTCGAGGTACACGAGTACGCTAATAGGTGCATCTATAGGGTTGGCAAATTGCAACTTGACTGAGATATTCCCACTTTGTTGTGGACTTACGTGTGTATTTACACCAGCAGATAAGTCAGGGGTAATATCAAATGAATAAAGATAAAATTCTTCGACAAATTCTTTCTGCGTTACGCCAAACCCAAGCTCGTCACAGGCACCGGCATTATGAGCCAGACTACTATAAGCTCTCGTGCAGAGCGGAAACACAGCGCCTGATGAGTAATCAGCAATCATAGTCCCCCACAATGCAAACCCATTTACGTATAGTTATATTTTTAAGGCCGAAATTCTCGAATTTAAAGACGCTTTTTTTATATTTTCCATTCGTCGAAGCGTGATCCTGTATTCCAATTAATATCCTTTTAGGTAGAACTCCCAGGGCCACGTTTTCTAGCTGCTTCGAGGCCAACCCGGAGGGGCACCATATATAGTTTGATCTGTACTCTGTTAATTGGGTATTTTACTCTTGCGTGTATTAAATTTTTTTCAATTTCTACATATTTCGGGGAACTTAATTTCACTCGCCGTACACGCAAATATGTCTCCATTATGTGAATCACAACGGGTTTTGCGCATTCTTCTTGATCAGGGTCCGAGATTTATGCAGATCTTAGGATTCGTGCGGTTGAGCTTTAGTTTCAGGTCGACGCCGTTCATAAGCAGTTTCTCCTGGAACGTGAAGTCTGTATGAAGACGCCCAAAACACTCGTATATCTTTTTTTTTAAATTTTTTAATTTATCCTTTATACTACTTTCATCTTTAGTCTGATAATAGCCCTCGGTGGTTAGAAAGGTGTCCTTCGCTTCTTTTGAAAAGTTGAGGACATTTTCCAGATAGGCTCGTAGGTGATAATAACCTGTTCCTGTCGAGATGTTAACCTGATTTAAATACACCTCACACTGGCTGAATATGGAGTGTAGAAAGTTGGTTTCAGGGTATGCAAAGTAACTATCATCGCAATCCGTTCCATCTGAATTGGTTATACGCAGTTTAGCGTACATGTGCATGCAGCTCGGATCAAATAAAGCATGGGACTGAGCTTTGGATCACGAATTCTATAGGGGCACTCTGCGAACTAATTGTGTTTAATGGGTTAATTGTAATAAAGTCGCTATGCTCAATAGAAACCTGAGTAGGGGGAATATCAAAAAGGGACAGTTCCGATTTACAACATTGTGAACTACACGGACGGATGAAACGCGCCATGACGAGTCAGAAATAGTACCGCCTCTCTCGACAAGTAGTAATCAGCCTATGATTCGTGAGAGTATTTTCCTCAGCTTATATCATTTAAAAAAATGATCAACCATAAGCTTCCTACGTTTAGAACACTTCTTTTTGATGTCCTTTTACGTTTAGCGCCACGTGTTGGTAACCCCTTCTTCCTGACAACCATCTTCTTTCCGCCAACACGCATTTTTCTCTTTGCATCTTTGATGATTTCGTCCCGTGTACGTTTTAAATGTTTTTTTAGAGCTTCTTTAGGTTTAGTTCCAAACATTATATCTTCTACCGCGTTAAAACCTGATTGTAACGCCTTCCTCCGGAGATATCTAGCCCCCCTCTTCAACAGTGGGACAGCGGTGTGTAGTACGGTTGAAAAAATGGATCCAAGCCCACTTCCACGCTGATATCTCATCCCTCGATAGACTGTGAAAGGCCTTCGGGTCATTACAACTGAAAGCGACAAAAGTGTAGCTTCACTGTTAAGTTCCCATCACCGAATTGGAAATTTTTTCCCTCAATCGTTCTTATATATATCGAGATATTGGTTAATAGATTAGTCGCAACATTCACATAATGGGGCTTGTCATATGTAATGCTCAAACTTTTCCCTCTATGGTTGGGGCTGTGTGCAATGCGCAGCAGGCGCACCTGGGAGTCACCAACAAATTGATGCTCTACGATATTGCTGTAAATATAGCACATATCTGGGGATGGGCAGCTTTCACCCAATTCCTTCATCTTCAACTGATACATTAAGCTGGACAAGTCATATTGTGCCTCGTAAAAGGTATCTCTTTGGAGAGCTGCACTATATCGGCCCTCGGCCACAACTGTTAACAGCTCTTTATCTTTAATATTTCTACTAAGCGTTGAGCCCAGTAAAGCCTAAAGCTTAAGGGCCAAATTAAATAAAATAAATAGTCGAGCTTCACAATTATTAATGTCCTTGTAAATTGAAAAAATGTATTTATTTTATTATTATTAATAAAGGTTATTCTATCTATCTATCTATCTATTTTAACTCAAGACTCTTGTTTAACCCCGTCACAATGTCCATGGCTGTGTCATAATGACCGATTCCTAGTGTTACATTTGTACTATAGTACTGTACCTCACCGAACAGGACTGATCGCATAGTATTGTCTAAGGTTATGCCTAATTTTTCACACTCATCGATTCTTCTAAGGATCAGAAATATGATTGTCATTTTCAAGAGTTAAAAATTTGGTGGCTAACTGGAGTTCACATAAACCCACCTCATACGAATCACGCTCCAATTCAATGGGTCCGTGGAGTTCTGTCACAAAGTTGGGGGTGTTGTTAGGATGTACAGAGAGAGAAGAGGACGGGAGTGTGACATAGAAGTGGTTAGGCGCCATGTTGCATACTATTTAAGCTTCATTATTGCAGCAGCTTTTATATAGGTGTTGAAGCTTTCTGGGTAACCCAGCCATTTCACCAGGTACATTTTTCTCTTTCCTGAACCTTTGCTGCCTAAAATTTTTTAATTTTAAACACACTTTTTCCTAAATTAAATGTCACTTTCTGCAACTCCTCGCGGTAAAAGCCTCCTGCGATTTCTTCCCCATTCAAATCTTCAACGTAATACATCATTATCTCGCCTTTAGGTCTCATAGCACTAACTTTAAAAATCTCACGTGTCCATCCTTGCTCAAATCCCTTCGCGAATTTATTTCCCGAACGTGATAGCCTTACATAATCATTGATTTTGAAATGTGTAGAGTGTGGTGGCGGTGCTCCATCTCTTCTCACCTCTGGCGCGTACCTCTTTCTAAAACTTCGTTAGGTGTTGTGCCAATCGTACGGTGGTGTGAACGGTTGTATGACGAGCCAATGACCCAGAATGTTTATATATCTGTATGTGTTTTTATGTGTAAAATAGCGATGCATGCGTTCCTTTATGGTACGTTGAACTCTTTCAGCTAAAGAGGCCTTATGTATAGAACTGCTAGTGTAGGAATTGATATTAAACTCTGTCAGCATGTTCTGCAAAGCGCGGCCTATACTGTAAATTCTTTCCCCATATCCATACAAAAATAGCCAGGAACCCTATCTTCTTTAAACATCAACGTTTTGGTAGATTTAGCAACTGTTTCAGGCGATTTATTTTTCAATGGAATTAACCACAGATATCTAGAGAATACATCTATTATGAATAGGATGTAGTGGTAGCCATCATTATACACTGAATATCTTTGCATGTCTGTTAAATCCGCTTGCCAAATAGAGTCAATCGAAGGCGCTGTTGTCTTGGCCGTTTTAAACCTTTTTCTCACTGGCTTATGAAGTGTATAAGCATCCTGCTCCCGCAAACACCTCTCAACATCTTTTTCCCTACTCCGTAAACACCTCTGTACAGTCTATTAACGCCGCCATAGGAGGCGGGGTTAGAAATGTCATAATAGCGTTTACTTAATATGTTAGCCATTTGCGTATTTTAGAGACACGTGGATAAGGTTGGCCGTTTGTTCTCTTCTTTCTCCTCTTCAGAGACGCTACTGCTGGGGATGGCGTACTCAGTTGTGACACATGCGAGACTTGATCCAAGTCTTTTAACCTATTCAGATTACCTATCAATGTTTTGGGGACATTTATTTGTTGTAGTCTTGCTTTAATATGCTTCCATCCTGTTGGTGAGGGCCTGTCCCACTTTCTCACCAGATCATGGACAATGTCAACGATATTGGATCCTGTACCCTTGTTCCTTCAACAATGACCTCGCCTGTATCGGCCCACTGTATGATGGGGTCCTCACTCAATAGATTATAAAGACTTAAGCCTTTATTCCTCAATGTATGTGGGAGACTACTTTTTAATACATGCTCGATGTGTTGCGTTCCGTTATTCTTTCTTTGGTTGGTCATCTCTAACGTCGGCCGGTCCTATGTCGCCATGCTCAGCGTTGCTCGCGCTGTGCCTAATAACCACGGGGAGCTCTGTATTCTTATAATCTTCGTACTCATGAAGAAATTTCTGCAGCCTCTTGGTACAAGATCCTTTTCTCATCAGGTGACTTTTCACTGTTTAATAGGGCTAACAATCGCTTTCCATTCTTTTAAGCCTACTTTTACGGGGTTCTAGAGCCGTGTCTGGAATCTTTGAACTTTGCAATGAAGCATACACCTCGTGCGGAATCACTACCACTTTCTTCATTATATTAATCTAGTCAGTAAAGGTCCCAAAACTGAAAATAAGATGGGGAGGAATGATCCCCTCTTTGTACAATAATTCGCTTTTTCTTCCCCACAGTTTGACTTTTACGAGCGAGCGCACGTATTATGTTCTTGTAACGACGTAAGCGAGCCTTGAGGGGTTTCATTGGCACATTACATTTTATAACATTAAGACAGATTTCACAGATGCATTTTAAAAAGTCGGAGTCGATATTTTTAACAAACATCTGTTGCAGTGCCCGGGCAATCGTTGATAGATTTTTATTAATTCACGATATTTCTTCAGCCTATTTGTCATTCTGGAATATACACCGTTTCAGGTCGTTTGGGAATATATTCGTTCTTAGAAGCACCCTAAACGTGTTTCGCGGGTGAAGGTCACAAAGCAAATATCCGTAACGCTGACTTGTGGCTTCTTTATAAACCTCCAAAAACTCCTTACGCTGATTCGGGAACATTTGATTGGCTAATACCCCAATTTGTGACACATCTCTACGTTGCGAAATAAGACTAGATATTGTGTATTTAACGACACATCGCGCATGTATCTATTTTTGAAAAATAGATTCTGATTGATGAAGAATACGCTTATGTTAAGATGGTGGGAGAACACTGTAAATGTCTCGGCAAACGTTTTATCCATTTCCAACATGAGATCGTCAATTACAATGACAGTATGCTCATTTCCTTTTAATGATTTAACGTCATATACCCCTTTGTGGAACAAAATATCATCTTGGTACTTGGTGAAAACTGATTGATACGTCGAATAGCACCATATTACTCTATGTACAAATTTTGAGAACATCTCCCCCTTATCTTTAATGATTTTAAGCATAAACACAGTTTTACCACATCCTGTAGGGCCAGATATAATACATGTGCAGGGGCTTGTGAACCTGAATTTTTCTACAGATTCCATTTCTAACACGTCACACCCCTAAGTGCGTCATTTGCAAAATATAACAAAATTTAAGTGCTGCTCCTTATATTCTTGTTTTTCTTCTTCCACAGAACCGTGAATGACGAAGATGTACAGCCCCCCATCATCGATATCACAGATGACCCCGATGACCGTGTAGCTACAGAATCCATCCCCGCTGACAAACCCTCAGCAGCGATACCTGTAGCATGCGACATTTCAAAGCGGAAGCATGATGAAGAACCCTCCACGTCAGGTATAAATCGCTTCAGGATTGCGCCGGTTATTAGAACCCCAGTAATAGATCTCCAACCCTCTACGTCTTATGACACAACCCCCACAATAGTACATTCCTCAAATATACCCCTTTATTCCTGTTCAGTTCCGGGCACTTCCTTCACAACAGCAGCAGCAGCTTCTCATGCTGTGGAGGAAGGTATAACATTCGCGTTGGTGCGCACCGGTACCCCCACCTCTGCCCTGACTTGAAATCGGTACGTGATCATGGTTGACCCTTGATCCATGTATAGCAACGGTGTTGGACTGCAACGCGTAGTTGAACGTATTGTGGAGTCTCCCCTTCAGAACCGCGACGAACGTGAAGTCCGGACGAGGTTGTTCTTCAGGTTCGGTTCAGATGACGGGGACGTGGATGATTTTTGGGTAGTAATACCGTTCAGACGTTTGGCGGCTGCAGACATAGAATATATCTTGGGCCGTATAATGCAGGCCTCTCAAAGTAGTACAGCCTTCAATATGGACAACTTCATGGTAGATATTGACAGAGTATTCCGGGTTGCTGGTCATAGTGCCACATCTTATACTCTTAATTTCAATTCTCCGGTTATTTACAGAAAGCATTTAAACGTCCATCGTGGTTGCGGCTTTATAGTAATAGTCTTAGCTCATATGTTCACTGTGCTAAATACATGAACGCAAAAAATTTGGCTGCCTACGGTTGTGCCGCGTGCCCGTAAACTGGCTTCAGATTGCAAGCTTGAGTTTGAGTGTAATATGGGTCCTGAAGAACTGAGGAGGGTCGAGCAGGAAATGAATACTCGTAGAGTCGTATTTGGAATGGATGATCGTCATAGAACTGTGTATGTTTTTAAAAGCTGTGTGAGAGATCGTACAAGACCTCTACTAATTTTAGGATTGTCAGGAACATCGTATCTCCCCAGCCGTAACATAAGGACTCTATACGCTAGTTATGATAAAAGTCGAAAATATGGAAGGCATCATGATTTGTGTAAGGGATGTCTCGAGTTTGTTGATGATATAGTGAAACATTGTAAGGATTGCTACATGGTATGTGAGCAGTGTAAAAGCCCCAAATGTGAAAGTCGTGTAGTTGAAACCGAGAAGAGGGAATGTAATGTGTGTAGATGTACATTTTCCAATAATAAATGCTTTGAACTCCATAAATCAATTGGCACTTGCAGGAAAATGAGGATTTGTAAGTGCGGTATGTTTCACATGATGGATAATTGGGGGAATTTCAAACATAAAGGCGATGAAATTCACTGTTCTACATGTCATGAAAAATATAAGGCAGATGGAGTGATGCATGTATGGTATATGAAAGATGCTATGCCTAAAAATAGCCCTTGTATAACTGTGTACTACGATATAGAAACTTAAACGAACGCTGAAACCAAAGAAGTTATTCCACATTTACTCTTAAGTCAGACTATCTGTGATGAGTGCATGGAGATCGAGTGTGATGAGTGTCACAAATGTGGAAAACGGACAAACGTTTTTAAAACGAATGCACACGACAGCCCTGTGAAACTCTTTGTATCCTATATTGTCAAATTAGCGGACAAGTTCAAAAAATGACTGTGTATATTCTTGCCCATAATGGGGCAAAATTTGACACAGTTCCTTTATAAGGTGTTGCTTGAACACGAGTCGTCTGCGATATTTACAGGTGATCCCTTGAAAAGAGGCAACAAACTAATACAGATGCAGATAAGAGGTAATGTAGAGTTTAAAGACACCCTGCTGTTCACACCTTGTATCATAAATAAGCAAAGCTACCCAAGGTTATGGGCGTAGCCGCTGAAGTTTCAAAAGGGTATTTCCCTTACACATTCCTTACTAGCGAAACTTTTACGTAGGACTACCTCCACCCAAACATTACTTTACACCAACATGAGTGATAGTGAGCGTGAAGATTTTGACCGCTACTACAACAGTTTTAATGAAGCTAGTCCATACAGTATAGCTGACGAATGTAAACGTTATTGCCTGAATGATGTGCGCGTGCTTAGAGTATGTTTCCAGGCCTTTAGAAGGATGTACATAGCCCGTTTCAAATGCAATCCGCTGCAAGTCGCAACCACGATCGCCTCATTATGTTTTACGGTGTTCAAAAATAAGTTCAGTGGTCGTGTTTTTTGGGTTGATGGCCTAAGTGAGGATCCAACCATTGGTGAGAAGACTGTGTACTCCTTTAACGGCTGCCCACGCCATGAGTGTGTCGTCACAGGGGATCTCCATGGAAGATCCCCCGCCGAAAGCCTCGCATGGACCCGTAACCGCGATCAACTTACAGGCTCCCAGTTCATTCACAATATTGTGTGGGAGCATGAGTATGATGCACGGATGGAAACAGATGGCCAGTAACGTGAGGAAATTAGGGCCATCAAACGTTCAATGATGTTGGACCCCCTCAAATGCGGTGACAGCTTGTTTAGAGGGCGTACAAACCCATTCAAGCTATACTTTCCGCCTACGGAGGATGTGAAACTCCATTACTACGACTTCTTTTCTTTATACTCCTAGGTGATGAAGAACAATCCGTACCCCGTAGGTGCGCCTGAAAAATTGGTGGGT
Source organism: Bathynomus jamesi (assembly GCA_023014485.1). Lineage (NCBI taxonomy): Eukaryota > Metazoa > Arthropoda > Malacostraca > Isopoda > Cirolanidae > Bathynomus > Bathynomus jamesi. The sequence continues at coordinate 89,182 of JAJOZX010008907.1, read as the reverse complement.
CCCACCATGCCAACCATAGAGGAATTTTCAGCTAACTTGAATGAGCGCTACTTTGGACTCTCTTTCGTAGACGTGCTCCCCCATCGCGATTTATGGATGCCGATCTTACCCGTCGTTATAGATCACAAGCTCATGTTTCCCCCGTGCGTGAAGTGCGCAGAAGAGAACAACGGTGATTGTAACCATACAACCAACCAGCGTAAGATCAGAGGTGTATATACAAGCCCTGAGCTAGACCTAGCCTTTCACCATGGGTACAGAATATTGAAGATACATGAGGTGTGGAGATTTCAGAAGCTACACAACCTTTTCACGCCATATATAAACGCATTTTTGAAGGATAAGGTAGAAGCATCAGGATATCCGCGAGGGCTTCATACCGAAGATGAAAAAACGGCTTATATTCAGCGATACCGTGCCCATGAAGGTATACAGCTTGACCGATCCCAAATTTTTAAGAATCCTGGCAAGCGCTCTAGTGCAAAGTTGTGTCTAAACAGTCTTTGGGGGAATTTGCACAGAATACTGGCAAAGGGAACGTTCATTTGGCACAAAATTATAGTGAAATCTTGGATTATGCCAACGCTCCCGATAAAGAGGTTATGGAGATCGTGAATGTAGGTAATACATAATAAAGTGCAACATCACCGAACTGGCCACAGATACCTTACCGGTTACAAACATACTTGTAGCCAGCTTCACAACGGCCTACTCCCACATCAAATTTTGGGGACTACTGCACTTTCTTGTGCGGAGGGTGCTGTACGCTGACACAGATAGCGTGATATTCACAGCGAGGGAGGGTAAAAACATGCCTGCTATTGGGGAATTCCTCGGAGAGTTAACTGACGAGATCAAGGATAAGTATGGTGATGGTGCATACGCAGACTCATTTGTATCAACAGGGCCAAAAACCTATGGGGTACGGGTGAGGGTGGAGGATGATATGACGAGTTGTTAACTTTGACCCTTTGAAGGATCCAGTGTGCTTGGAAGATGAGGACGACCAGCCACCCGAACTGACTGTGTGGACCCACAATTTTTGGGCGCAAAAACTGGGGTGTGAATGAACTTGCGGGCACGAAGGCATGCTGTAAAACCTATAGGAAACGTTACCAGGTGCCTGGTACCTACGATACCGTACCCTTTGGATACCTTAATCCTTAATAAAGTGGAAGTGTATTTATATATATATATGTGTGTGTGTGTGTGTGTGTGTGTGTACTGTTAACGATGTTTATTTATTACGTATATTTGCTTCAATTAAGATTTCATTTTCTCCTTTGCGTGCGTGCATGTGTACATTCCTAAGCTCCGCCCACTTCAAGAGCGGTCACGTGGCCCCTACCACTACATGAGCATATCTCTATCCCTGCGTGCTCAGTTGTCCGCTGCAAGCCCTGGATCTAAGACATGTATTTTCTCGCGTGGACGAAAAATAGTAATGGCTACCTTTAATATTGCGTGTTCAACGTTTATGAAGTGGTATTCGGCAAAGTGTGAAGATGTGGTGGATATTGAAAGACTCCCTATTCCACCTTCCTTTGATACTTTTAAGGGTACATTGAACCGTGCGAAGGAACAAGAGGTACAAATACTCTACGGCTATTCTGGTGAGGGCATTGTAGGATTTCGTGGTACAAGCGATGTATTGAAGTATGTTGTAGACCTAACCTTTATAAAAGCTCACATATACCTCGAAGTAGAAGAAACAACACGTGCAGAAGCTAATCAACGGTTATGGTTAGTGATTCTTGTTGATGAGTGGTTGACAAGCGATATTATATCATGTTACATCATACCGAGTACTCGTACCCTACGGTTGAGAATGTAAATCTTGTTATCATGAAGAATCTTAAGTATTTTTACCACTATATTAATATATATCATGACGAGGTTTGTAGTGAGGCTGTGGCTAAAGGCCTGTGCGAGTTTTTAACGGACTTTAGAGACGAGTATCGTCTGCTAAGCAAAAAGGAAAAATATGGGCATATGTTTCTCTCAAATAGTGCACCGGATTGTGAATAAGATATGTTTAGTTCGTGAAAATGAACGAACATGTCTGGTGTGCATTCTGGGGAATGGGAGTGATAAAACATTAAAACCAGTATTGCTTCATGTATTGGAAAATTTATCTAAACGATTGCCCAGTATAATGGAGCACAAGTATTCACATGACTCTTTCATGCTGGAACAAACCCGTATACGTTTCAGCAGTTTATGGTGTGGCTCGCTCACCCCGTCGAGCCGAGCCGCCCAACCGTGTACCTCACCTCTCCGAAACACACGAGTTCGAACAAACCCGTACACGTTTCACCCGTGTGACTCACTCCTCCACGCCTGTTCCCCGAACTAAACAGCGCACCGGTTGCTCATAGTCATCTCAGAGCTTGAACCGATTGGACGTGCACGCCTCGAATACGATGGAACTTCCTTTGAGAAGCATTCTCAATGCCGCGTAATATTATTTAAATGTTGAGGAGATGAATAGAATCTTCGTGATAGTTGAGAAGTGGGGTGAAGACCGTTATAAAATACCTGCAGGTGTAGGTACAAGAAGAGAACAGATTAGTGATGCCCCCTCATATGCCGTTGTTTTTACATTGTGTATAAATAACGATCAGCAATGCATTGATATACGGCTGATGTGGAACAATGCATCTGATAATAACGTTCTTGTCCCGACGCGAAACCGATTCATCCTCGACAGAATGTTTGAAATCGTCGGATTCCACAAGCTGAAGCCTATATTAGACGCGCGTGTTACGGATATGATTTATTTTGACACGATTCTTGAATACACATATACCGCTCTGCTCGACGGATTTATCGAATGTAGGAATGAACAATGGTCAAGAGCTGGATACTTATTTAAAAGGTTTAGACGCTTCGAAATATCCCGAACTTTAGTACAAAGGACTTGAGCGGTACAGGGCAGAGCTCGCCTACACTGTTCATCCTTTCTGAAGAGTTGTATCTCTATATAATGAGTAGCTGTCGTTATGACTTGGACGATTATTTCAATTGACGTTATGCAGAGTGAAGAAGAGTTCACGATTGAAAAGCTCGGGACGATAAGAAAAAACCCTCTATTGGAAAGGAGTGTTTATAAACATGTATTTAATAATGACGTGATAGCTAACGATGCCCTCTTTGTGCGTGCTTTTGAGTGTATTCTGGCTGTGATTAAAGATAACTTACCAACCGGATGTAAAGTGGGCACAAAAATAGTATTGAATGATATGAAGTCCATTTATATCGAGTATAGGTATCCATATAACTTGAGCGGCGAAATAATGTTAAGCCGTATTTACCGCGTAGTGCAAAGCAATAATGATGTGACTGTAGACTCGATCACTCGATCACGTGTGAGTTTAGTGTTTTGCGCCGTAGAACATAAAGTATTTTGATGTATACAGGGTGTTTCAGGAGGAAAGTCAATACTTCGGGAGGTGATAGTATCGGTCATTGTGAGAAAAAAAGTTCATAAGAACATGTGTCTAATTCTGAATGGTTACGGAGATAGAGCTGTTTGAATCTGATGCGCGCGCAGCTCTTCCTCCTCCTTCCCTCCCCTATAACCTTGAACCATGTAAGCTGTAATGTAAGCATGTAACAAATTTGTCATTTCTGTATCTGATACCATTCAAAATGCCAATGTTTAAACATTAAATGTTACAAACAGTAATTGGTTTCTCTTTCTTGATTACCATTAACAATGCTTTTGTATTTGTAGATTCAAACAGCTCTATCTCCGTAACCATTCAGAATTAGACACATGTTCATATGAACTTTTTTTCTCACAATGACCGATACTATCACCTCCCGAAGTATTGACCTTTCCTCCTGAAACAACCTGTATTTATTTTCAATATATTTAATTATTTAATATAATTGTGTATATATATATATATGTATATATTTTTCTCCTGTACTAATATGTTGCTGATTATACTCCTTCGTTTTGTATATTATTATTTTTTATTTTCAATATTATTATTTTCAATATATTTAATTATTTGATATAACTGTATATATATGTATATATTTTTTCTGCGCTAATATATTGATGATTATACTCCATCGTTTTGTATATTTTTTATTATATATATATTTCTCGTTCGTATTTCTTATGCTATTATTATTTTTTATTTTATTTTTTATCATATATATTCCATCGTTTCATTGTATATTTATTTTCTATATATGTCGTGAAATTGATTCCAATAATTCGTCTAAGTAAACAGAATGATGTAATGGTGTTTTATTTAATTATTTTGGTTGTAAACGATATTATTATTTAATTATACCAAATGGCTGCCTTCAAAACCGGATTTGTAAACCAACTGCCAAGAATATCTGAATAGCGCAATCTGGCAGTTGAAAAGGTAATATATATATATATATATATATATATATATATATATATATATATATATATACATCTACTTGCTCGGTATTCTATGTCAACTGGCTGGTTAAGCCAACTGGCGGATTAAGCCAATGGGTGGAATATGCCAACTGGCGGAAAACCAGAATATATGCTTTAATTAATTAAATAGCGCAATCTGCCAACTCAACCCTAATAATGTACACCTGAATAAACCATTTACACCTTAGAAGCCTTCTAACCAACTGTTAAGAATATGTGCTTTTATTAAATAAATAGCGCAATCTGTCAACTGGCTGATTAGGATCTTATAAGACAGCGGGTGCTCAGATGAACTCTCAATATGCGCTTGGCTCCTATCAAGCGAACACTCCTCTCTCCTTCTCCTTTCTCTCTTATGTTAGGTATATCCCTTTGGGGGGGTGAGGCCATCCCACCTCTTGCAACAGCCCCTCCCCCTTTGCAACATTGATCAACATTTGCAATTGCATTGCACTCTCTCCTTTTTCGCCCATTCTACTGGAGTCCCCAAGCAGCTCGTAGGAATCCAAATGGTCAACGATCCTATTCACTATTATCTCTAATAATAATTTACCCACAACCGAAGTGAGACTAATGGGACGATAGTTCCCTGGACTTTCATGATTCGTGATTCGATATATATATTATATATATATATATATATACACACTGTGTGTATATATATATATATATATATATATATATATATATATATATATATATATATATATATATATATATATAAAAGGCCCCGTATGTATCATAATTGATAATTTAACTTATGTTTGATATATTTGCGACTTCCTCTTGGACCTATTCCCATGGGGTTAAGAAAACCATAATATCGACATTCTAAAAAAAATAATTTAACCTAACTTAACCTAACCTAACTTTACCTAACCTTGTCGACAGAATGTCAAGTCGATCAAATGTTTCAATCTGAGTCTTACAGCTTAAGTTCCATTTCAAGGTTGTAAGGAAAAGCTTATTAGAATACTGTAAGTCTTTGAAGTTTGCCAGAAATCAAAATTTAACGTTTTTTTAACTTTGACGGGAAGTGGGAAGTGGTTCTTTCGAAACGTTATGGTTTCGTTCCATTATCTTTTATTTATTTATTTTTTTCCATTCTTCCATTACTGTTTATAGTTTAAAAGAAAATATGGTCGTCGAGGACCAAAATCACTTTTCCGAATCATGCGAAGTTTGTTTATAAATTATACTTTGATAAAAAGTATAATTTTATTGTTGTTCTTCTTGTTCATTGCGTGGCTCAGACTCAGCACTAATACCTATGTTGTGGGTATGGGGGGATTGAGTCATATGACAAAAGGGACCTAAAGCTTAACGTGGAATTTCAATAACCACGCGTCACTACATCATCTGAACGGAGGGGTTGGTCACCCATCCAACTACTGATCAGTTCTAACGTCACTTAACTTGGTTAACCTTATGTAGAAATACTTAAACGACATTGTCACAACACAGTCCGACGATACGTATATTCGCAAAAATACCTTTTATTCATGATAAATAATCTTAATCTTGTGGGTAAGGACAACATATTTTAAATCTAATCCCAAAATTATATGATGTCGCTCACCCCAAACTCCTTAATGATGAACACGAAAAGTGAGTAACAGTGAATAAGTTCATTTCAATGATGTGAGTTCGGACAGAAATAATGAAACGGATCGAGTTCAATTCAGTAAATCTTATTTAATTTTGTAAATTTTGTAAATAATTTTCTTTTACAGATCTGTTGTTCTTATATATATATATATATATATATATATTATATATATATATATATATGGGAATGAACTCAGAATGGTTCCCTGAGTTTTTTGATACACACAGACCGTGCATGGAACAAGGAACTCTTCTGGGATAATTATAATTAAATCCATTATAGTCCGAATTAGTGATGTAGCGGATGTCATTTTTTTCACATCCGCGGATGCGGATGCGGATGAGGATGTTTGATTTCAACATCCGCGGATGCGGATTTCTACATTTTCGTTATTTTTTAGGATATATTCGAGATTTGTTGTGTTTAACGTATATAATAAGTTATTATATAGAGAGAGCTGTAGCTATAATGTAGTATAATTGATTAATTGTACAATAATTGCTGTACTTTTCTCTGAACATATAAAATAATATCAAGCATCTAACTAATATAGAAATCAATTAGTGAATTCGTCTGCAAATAAATTCGTTATATTTTGTTGAGTTTCAGCCACAATTAGAAACCATAATTGTGTTACCAGGATGCGGGACGTGAACCCAACTCAAATGCACCCCACCGACCTCTTTCCCCAACCTCCACCCTTATAGAAAGAGATCTTTAATTAGCTTGATAACTATTTATATTAAGTTTAAAGTTTTATTAGGCATATTTATAAATGAGTAATTAAAATAAAGTAAACTAAGATGTTCATCGTTTAATGTTCAAACTTAATTATAGGAAGGTTATGCTTAAGGAACATTAATTTTTCTGCCTTTTCTGCTGCCAGTCTGTTTCTCTTTTCATCATATATTAATCCAGCACTGCTAAATAATCTCTCGCTTGGTACGTTTGTTGGAGGACAGGCTAAATGTTTCCTTGCAAGTTTACTCAAGTATGGATAGATATTCTGCGTATTTTTCCACCAACTAATAGGATTGTCACATGCAGCCAGGCGTTTTTCTTGGTGATAGCTCTCGATCATTTTTACTACATCTTTTGACATCGCGTAGGTCTCGTCATTGCTGCTTGACTCAAGAAACTGAGAGACAGATTCTGTGATAGATTTGCTTGTTGAAGGTGTTGGTTCTGTCACTGAAACTTTTATTCTTTTGGTGGGTGGCGAAGCGACAGATTCAAGAGATTGAAGCTCTTCAACTGCTTTGCCAAGTGATGATTTAACTCGTTCTAATGTACTAGGTGAAAATAACTTAGCTTTGTAACGTGGATCTAAGTAGGTTGCAAGAGAGTAACTTCATACAAGAACAGCCTCTCGTCTTGTCGCTTGCATCACTTTTGCGCACAATGAACTAGTTCTATTAATAAGTAGAATTTGATAATTTCCGCTTATTAATGACATTTTATCACAACGGTCCACATCCGCACGACATCCGCAGTCCAAAGTGCGGATGCGGATGCGAGAAAATGTGCGGATGTTCCGCGGATGCGGACGCGGACGCGGATGTGACCTACATCACTAGTCCGAATAAGTAATGGTAAATGACAAATACCATAGTTTTTCTTTTTCATGATGCAAGCCCGACGTGGGCAACTGGTCTCTCGCAAAGAGGTCCCATAAATATAGCTTCCCTCACCAGCTATCTGCAAAGCAGACAAGATCAAGCTTTAAAGCAGCCTAGCCCACCCGTTGCCCACGTCGGGCTTGCATCATGAAAAAGAAAAACTATCGTATTTGTCATTTACCATTACTTATTCGGACTATAGTGGATTTAATTATCCCAGAAGAGTTCCTTGTTCCATGCACGGTCTGTGTGTATCATATATATATATATATATATATATATATAGTAGCGATGCTGGCTCTAAAATCATGGTCAGGCAAACTTTGAAATTATATATATGTATCGTTCGGTTCCTTTGATTGGTCTTAGATATTTATTAAAATAATATTTATTGGCAACTCAGTTTACATGACAATAAATATATATTTTATTATTTTTAAATAAAAAAAATGTCCATTAAATGGTATTAAGAGTATATTTAGTTAGTAATTGGCATTGATTTATATAATAAACCAATCTTCTAAAGCCAAATATAGTTTTAGAAATATTTAATCACTTACTGTCGGGCATTTTTCGACAAGCCTTATAAGCTTTGTCCACACTCGGTAACATGTTATATATCAATGTTGCTAACAAGTTATATAAAATGTTATATAACAAAATGTTATCTAACAATGACGTCTACACTATGTAAATGTTATTAAGCACACTAGTCGATACTGAAATGTCGAGTGATGAGGAGCAAACTGAAAGAATAAACAAAAGGTTATGAACAACCTGTGTCTGGACGCAATTATAACATGTTATATAACAAGTTATATAACATCCTTTGATCTTCCGACTTCAAACGGATAACATCTAACATGTTATAAACCTTGATTTTTTGTTATATAACATGAAATTTCACTAAATATTCTCGAACATGTTACATAACGTTGTTCATAACACGTGTTATATAGCAAGTGTGGACAAAGCTTTATGAAGCGCTTCCTCACCTTAATCTGCATTTACACGAGGGTTAATTTGTTAGTTAACATGTTGGCTGATATGTTAATTAACAATTTTACCCCAGTATAACCATTTAACATGGTCAAAAACATGTTATCTAACATGTTAGCTTAACTTGTTTTGTGAACGCTTCGGAGCGAAATACATTTTGTTAATATAACATACGAGGCGATTGTGTCATACGCAGGGTTGCCAACCTATTACGATCAAAATTTCGCCAAATATACTCGTGTATACAGGGTGTCCCATAAGTCTGGCATCATAGGAACAATAATAAAAAAAGGCAAAACAAAAGCTTTTATTTACAGAACGTGCTCAATATGTCCACCATTGTTTTCAATACACAAATTCAGACGTGATACCCAGTCAGCAAGCACATGGTGAATAATATCAGGAGTAATGGTGTTACATGCCCCAATAATGCGCTGCCGCAAATGTTCAACACTCCTAATTTTCTCTGCGTATACCAGCGCTTTCAAGTGGCCCCAGAGATAAAAATCTAGTGGCGTGAGATCCGGGCTTCTAGCTGGCCATTCCACAGGCCCTCGACGTCCTATCCAATGACCAGGGAATTTTTGGTACAGGTATTCCCTTACTTGGGTGCTGTAATGTGCAGGAGCGCCGTCTTGCTGGAACCATGTTGGGAAATTTCCTTCTTCGTTCAAGACACTGGGAAATGCTTCTTCCTTGAGCATACGTAGGTAGGTGCCTCCAGTGACATGTTCATCGAAAAAGAGGGGGGCTTATGATGCGATCCTTCCAAATGCCACACCATACCATCACCCGAGATGCACTTTGTTCCTTTGAAGAGGTATACCAGTGAGGGTTGTTTTGAGACCAGTAGCGGGTGTTCTGTCGATTTACCTCACCATTTCCATAAAAAACAGCCTCGTCACTGAACAGAATGGTGGACGGGAAATTGGCATCCCGAGCATAATTATGGTTTGTAGAAATAGAAAAATCTGAATTTCTCCTATGATGCCGGACTTATGGAACACCCTGTATTTATATATTTGGTGGTATATTTTTCTATTTTTGGAGAAATTTTGTTCGTGATAGGTTGGCAACTTTGTTGTCCACAAGTCAGTTAGCAGACAAATGTTTGTGGCTTTGTGACGTGCAGTTTCTTTTATATCCGTTAGATGGTATTAGTTGACTGAACATGTTAGATAACATGTGTTCCAGTGTAAACGGTGTACACTAACTGCATGTTAGATAACAATGTTAGCTAACATGCAAAGCCAGCATGTAGATAACAAATTGGCGTCAATGTAAATGTGTCTTTACTCTGCTTTCCAGAAAATATACAATTATTGGGATGTGTAAAAGTTAAAATGAGAACATTCAAAGATTTTAAAAATTTTTAAGCAAATAATTTTAAGCAAAATAGTAAACTAAGTGTATAATTATGAGAAAGGAAAGTTTAAAACAGGGTATCCCAAAAGTCCTACCCTATAATGTATTACAGGGTAGCTGCCACTAATTATATATATATATAAAATTGGTGGAAGCTAGTTTCTTGCTTCCGTCCGAATTGTTCATTAGAAATACAATAAATTATGTTTTAGGGTCGTTTAACGTTGTTCGTAACTGCAAATGTTACGTGACAACTTTGTAAAAAATTATCCACTAATGTGACCATAGGCACTGAAGGATTAACAGCGTGGCACATTATCACGAGGGTATGCTGTTGGCTCTTGTACAAACACTACATGTCCATATTAGTAGATTCTTCAAGCAAAATCACGTTTCACCAACAAACTTTATCAGTTTCCTCTTTCATTCCTATTCACTGTTCTAACAACCTATAACGGAGGGGACCTACAGTTTTACGTGGCCCGCATTGTTTTGGACTGACTGAAGTCCACTGTGCAGAACAATGAAACATTTTATATTTTTTAAAAGTTTATTGTTTAGCTTTCATTATCGCTATGATTCTGCACTATATAGTTTTATGAAGTTGTAATTACACCTGATATATACAGGGCTATTGAAATTGATTCACCTGATTTCAAATGAGAATATTTTTTAATATTACAAATACAGAGTGATTTGTGATACATCAACCAAAAGAAAAACCGTTCAACTTTTGTCTCGCACCTCATAAATGCTCTATGTGACTTCCCCTAGTTACACGAGCAACGTCGACACGATAGTCGAATTCCTCCCATACTCGCTCCAGCATGTCCGTTGTCACTGACTCTACGGCAGTAATAATGCGAGTTCGGAGCTCATCCAAAGATGTGGGCAACGGTGGCACGTACACAGTATCCTTAACGTACCCCCAAAGGAAGAAGTCGCACGGTGACTCACGCTGCACTGTGACTACCGATTTACAGCTCGAAAACTGCAACACACAAAACGCCTTCTGCTGTGCGGACGCCATTCTCACACTGACTGTTTGTTGCTAGGCTAGGTCACGGCGTGACTTTAGAGCCCTCTCGCGGTGATCTTGTAAAACTCGAAGATTTCCTCTTTCATGTGGTGTATGCCCAGTTGATGCACGGTTGATAGGTACGGAAGTATTCTCAGTTGAAATCGGATGAATCAATTTCAATAGCCCTGTATATATATATATATATATATATTATAATATATATATATATATATATATATATATATATATATATATATATGATAAAAGGAAACTTGCGAAGCTAGATTAAAATTTCCACAATTAATAAACTTTGAAGTTATCAGTTTCCGGTGAACAGGTTTTCTGCATCTCTGTATGGACTGATCAGAGTAATGAAGGAATGGTCGAAACTTAACAAGTTTAAACAAATCAAAATCTTCTGTATGATTTAATCAATATTGTTTAGAGTGAATTTATGTTGAAAGTGTTGTTCGTCGCTATGCAGACGGGTATGTGGGTATATGTGGGAATGAGTATGCGTTTGTTATAATATACAGGGTACCCAAAAGAAACGCAACCCATAGGAAAATGCGTATATCATTGTAACCTAACCCTTTTCTTTCCGTTTCGGGTTGCGTTCCTTTCTGAATACCCTGTATATATTAATCCATAGAGAACTTCAGATAACTTAGAAATAATAATCTAGTGATAGTTTTTCTTTCAAGGGCTACCATTGGGTTTGTCCAGTCACTGGATAGGTGACCACCCTCTACGTTCAAATAATGTAGTGACCTTAGATGGTTCCAATTCCACGAAAAACTATAGGTCCCCTCCATCACAAGACTTGTACCGGATTTTTAAACCTAGGTCGATGAGAATAATCTTGTCAAGGTTTTCGATATTTTCATAATAATTGTGAGAAAAAATGTCATCTCCAAAGAAACACCAACAAAAAAAAAAATCATACTTTGTCCAATAGACAAATTTATCCGTTTAGGTATAACCTTTGGTTATACGGTATATATATATATATATATATATATATATATATATATATAGGCTACGTAGTGGCCGATATCGTAACACCGCTTCTCGGAGATCAGCGAAGTTAAGCGACATTGGGTCTGGGTAGTAGCTGGATGGGAGACCGTTCTCTGCGCCCAGATTATGTAGGGACCCGTGATTCGGATCCCACGTAAAGCTGTAGGTCCCCTCCGTCATATGACCTTAGATGTTGCGAAGGAGGTTAAACAACCCAAAATAAAATATATAAATAGTGTACCTCCTCCTCAGGAGGAGATTGTAAATACCAATCGACCAGAGAAGAGAAGTACTGCGAGGAGGACGTTAGACAGAAGATAGGGCCTGCTGGAACTCCCGTTTCTCCTGTCACTGTCCTCCTTAGCTGATTTTTTTCCGTGTCTCATCTACCCTGTAGGCAGTTCAGCATGCTCTCAAACACACGCTTCTCTCCCTATTCTTCACTACATACACATGCATCTTACACACTACATAATATTTTCAAAATTAAAAAAAAAATGACATCAACTTAAAGAGCCTCAGAGTTCCCTGGGGAGGGGACCATAAATGTCCCCACTGCTGACTTCTCCACTGCTGATGCCGGGAACGCAGACCCAGATAGTGGGGCTGGATCTGCTACCGTTTATTCGAGATGTTCACTTTTCATTAATTTCTGCAACACTCGTGGCCTTTTTTTCAAATTTTCAATCTGTTGAACACCACCTCTCCTCCTCTAAACCTCATCTTCTTTCCCTCACTGAAACTCAGGTGTCTGGGACGACTGACAGCACCCATTTTCGGTAACCTCTTACTTTCTCTATAGTGAATTTCACCCCAAAGGTCGATCTTGCTTATATGTACGCAATGACCTAACTTGTTCTCGTATTTCCGAACTCGAATCTTCCGAATTCTATACCCTCTGGCTACGGCTTAAATGCCAATCTCAAACTAAATACATCGGCGCTGTTTACCTTTCTCCTAATTCTACTGACTATCCAAAATTCTTTGACTACCTCATTTCCAAAGTGGAATACATTCTATCTCGCTCTCCCTTTGCTGAAATCTCCACTTTAGGAGATTTCAATGTTCACTACCACCTTTGGCTTTCCTCCCATTTCACTAACATCCTTGGTGAACTAGCTTTCAACTTTTCTATCGTAAATGACCTAGAACAGATTGTACAACACTCTACTCGTATCCTCGATCACCTTGGAAATAGGCCAACATTCTGAATATATTTCTTACCTCAACCTCTCATCATTCTTTTTACTCTGTAAAACTTTTTTCTCCGTTGGGTTCCTCCGACCACAATCTTATATCTGTTTCCTGTCCTATCGCTCCAATTTGGCTTTTGGATCCCCTCAAGAGGAGGCGCCTTCGGCAATGTGTCGCCGCTGATTGGGAGACCCATAGGCAGTACTTCTCCGATTTCCCATGGAATGATATGATTACTGCTTCCGTGGTCGGGGCCCTTCCGAGAGTGCTCAGCGCAACACGGAGATTATTCTCTTGGGCATGGAGGCGTACATTCCATATTCTATTCCTACTACTAATGCAAAAAAAACTTGCTTTAACTTTATTTGTTCTAATGCTGTCTGCAAAAAGAAATCTTTCAGAAGGTACCGTCACCATCCAACTCCTGACTCTCATCTTATACTTCTGCCAGGAATCGTGCAAAATCTGTTTTTCGACTAGCCACAAATTCATTCATCCGACAAAAATATGAAAACCTATCCAATTCTAATTCTTCTCACTCTTTCTGGCATCTAGCTAAGAACCTCTTAATCAACTAAGCCATTTCGACGGCTTAGTTGCCGTCTCTTCTCCTCACAAAGCTGAACTCTTCACTCAAAATTTCGCTTCCAACTCAACCATGGACGATTCCGATGTTATTCCTCCATCTCCTCCTGCCTCTGATTTTATTATGTCTGAAATTAGAACCTCTTGCAAAGATATTCTCTGTCCTATCTGAGCTCAGCCCTAGGAAGACGTACGGTCTTGATGGTGTTCCTCCTGTTGTTCTTAAGAACTGTTCGTCAGTGCTGAAACCCTGCCATGGGAAACTCTTTTGCCTTTGTCTTTCATCTGGCATTTTTCCTTCCTTCCAGAAGTTCGCCTGTCCCAAAGAAGGGTGGCCACTCTCAACCCTCCAGCTATCATCCAACTGCCTTGATTTCTTGCCTTTCTAAAGTTTTTGAATTTATCCTTAATAGGAAAATTCTTAAACACCTCTCTTCTCACAATCTTCTTTCAGATCGTCCGTATGGGTTCCGCAAGGGACGCTCTCCTGGCGATATTCTCGCATAGCTCTCTGACTCTTGGTCATCTTCCTTTCGGGATTTCGGTGAAACCTTTGCTATTGCGCCTATTGCGTTAGATATATCGAAAGCTTTTGATAGAGTCTGGCACAATTCTTTAATTTCGAAACTGCCCTCCGTCCTTTCTAGCTTTCCATCTGTACTTTCATCTCTAACTTCCTTTCTGGCCGACGTTAGCCTGCGGTTGTAGATGGCCACTATCCTACGCGAATCATGGAGTGAATGTTGAGAGGGACGCTTTCGGAAGCGGGTGGAGAACTGAAGAGTGGAATCAGCGTAGGAGTGAATAGAACAAGAAGTGCGAATAGGTGACAGTAGGTGACAGGACAGAACCCTGAGGAACGCTAATGTTGATAGCTCGCTATGGAACACCTGACCTGTGATCTTTCTTCTATCTATGATTGGGGCAGAGAAAGACTTGTGGCTTTCAGTGCCTCAAAAACTCAGTTTCTCCATCTGTGTACTCGTTACAATCTTCCACACGACTATCCCCTTAACTTCAATAATACACAACTCAATCCTTCCTCTTCTCTTAACATTCTTGGTGTTTCCTCTTCTCGTGATCTCCTGGAAAGATCAAATATACTCTCTTTCCAAAACAGCTTCTAAGAGGTGAGGTGTCTTGTACCGTCTTCGCAGTTTCTTCACCCCTTCTCAGTTGCTCTTTCTGTACAGGAGTCTTGTCGGCCCCTGGATGGAGTATGCTTCTCATGCATGAGGTGGCTCAACCCACACAGCCCTACTTGACCGGGTGGAATCAGAGGCTTTTCGTCTCATCAAATTCCCGCCTATTACTGACTGTCTTCAATCCCTCCTCTCTCTTCGCCGCAATGTTGCCTTATTCTCTCTTTATTGTCGCTATTATAACGGACACTGCTCTTCTGAACTCTAACTGCATATCTCCTCCTTTAAGGAGAGCACGCAGCACCAAACTTTCGACACTCTCATTCCATTTCTGTCCAATTCTCTAATGCAAGGGTTGATCGGTATTTTCAAATTTTCACCTACTCAATCGGTGAAATCTGGAACAATCTTTTCCAATCCATCTTTCCCCCTGTCTATGCCCTCCAATCTTTCAAACGCAGAGTGTCTAGGCATCTCCAAAACCCTGAACCTTGATTTTCGATCTCCTCTGCTTCTATGGGGGTGGGGTGGGCGCTTTTGCGGCATTTGCCCTTGGCCCCTCCTTCCTTTATGAAAAAATATGTATACAATATATACAGTGTATATATATATATATTATATATATAAAGAGAGAGAGAGAGAGAGAGAGAGAGAGAGAGAGAGAGAAGAGTATAAAAATAAATAAAATAAAATTTAAGGAGAATAAGTTAGTTTAGAAGGATCAAAAGAAAAGTAGAGAAAATTGTTTCCAAAAAGGAAATAGAGAATAATCAGAATCAATTAAGATTTGAAAAAGATGTTGGCAAAATCGGCTTCCCTTCCCATTATATCGTAGGCAGGCGTGCCTCTGCATAGAAAAGGCGTAGTTATCATCGGACGGGAGTCGTCAGCGGTTGTAAGGGGTTGTTGGAGAAGGGGTTAGGATGAGATTTTTTTAATTTGTTCTCCAAATAATAAACAGAAGTACGTAAAATGTTTAAATTGCTCATTCAGTCTCACTAATTGATGGTCATCATTATGATGATAATGATGATGATAACGGAAAAGATGATTGTGACTTCACGGATCAAACGCATCACACCACGAATGTCATTTATGATACGGTTCAATTATACGTTTATGATGTCAATGTTTCGGTTTTATATGTTGTGAGCGAGAACTAAATTATTATTTCTGGTACATGAGATGCTATTCATCTCTCTCTCTCTCTCTTCTTTTATATATATATATATATATATTCGCGGTGTTTGAAAAGTAATTCCCAAATTCAAGAAAGTACATGGTGATTACAAGGACTTTATGCAAATTTAAACTTATTATCTTTTAATTTACACATAAAACTCTAGACCAGGGGTGGGGAACCTTTTTCCACTGGAAGGCCGCATTTCATTTAACCAAGACCCTATTAGGCCGCATGCTGAGTATTTAACATATACAGTACAACAAAATGTCATATTTTAGTCTACAATCTACATATTTACTCATTTTAAATCAAACTTGATAATACGTGAGGGTTTTTATAATAAATAAAAAATTCAGCAAGTGCATTTATTTTTTTTGGGGGGGGGGGGAATAATTGACAATAGAACTAATATTAAGTGAAAAATGATATTAAGTGAAATGATGTTAATATTAAGTGAAAAAGTGATAAACCATTTAATGACTTTTTTGTGACTGCTTATTGCGGGACAGGAGTCGTACATTTGGTTCCAACATCGTTAACCGTAGTTTTAGTTGGTCCTACAGGTGCATATTCGTCATCTGAGATCTCAAGCGCGTTTTGATTTGAGTCACATACAAAAACGTTGATTCACAACAGTAGGTTGTGCCGAAACAAGACAACATTCGACGAGCATGTTGGCGCAGACGTGGGTATTCAACGGCATTTTTCAATATTTCAACAGGATCCTTCTTAGTATCAAATAGAGACTTAAGGATATTATCTTCTAATAGCTCAATCAACTCCATCTGTAAATCTTCAGGTGCTTTGGAGATATCAACCAGGTGTGGTCGGAAAGCTAGTTTCAGTGTGAAGTCATGTTTCTCAAAATCTTCAAATCTTTCATCGTATTCTTCAATCAGGGAGTCTAGGACAGCTGTGTATTCTTTCACATCGCATTCCCTTAATGATTTGCTTGTATCTTCTTCATCAATTACCTTTCCCAGTTCAGGGAAGTGTTCAGCTGAAAGTTTCGATCGGGTAAGGATAGTTTTGAAAAAGCGCAGCTTCCTTCGAAAAGCCTGGATTTTTTGCCACATTTCATATATGGATTTAGTTTTACCTTGCAAAGAAATATTCAGGTAATTTTGCCTTGACATTACGTCACAAAAAAATGCAGCATTTCTGCAGAAATCCTTTTTTGACAATTTACATGGTTCATTGAGTTCCTCAAAAAATCTTGCGATTTGTTTTCGCAAAGACAAAAGTTTTTCAAAGAATTGCCCTTGTGACAACCAGCGCACTTTAGAGTGATACGGAAGATCCACACTGAATGTTTCATCATTAAGCATAAACATATTGCGAAACTGGCGATGTCGTGATGCATTTGCTCTAATGTAGTTCACAATACGTATAACTTTACTTAATGTGTCACTTAAAACAGTAGATTTGGCACAGAGATTCTGTTGATGCAAAATACAGTGAAAGGAAATCAAGCTATCTGGTTTTGGCAGTTCTTTTTGTAGTAGCGCAACAAATCCTGCACATTTTCCTCTCATGGAAGGTGCACTATCTGTGCATACACTTAATAAATTACATAAATTCAGTTTCGCTTCACGGCATTTTTCTTTGAAGAGAGACAAGACGTCAATTCCACTTGTCTTCCCCGTAAGGTTACCCAAAGCCAGTAACTCCTCGTAGTATTGAAAATCTGCAGTTATAACACGAATAAAAAATGACACTTGCGCTGAGTCAATAATATCAGTGAACTCATCCAAGGCTATCGAATAATAAGTATTTTCGCTTTGGCATATTGTATGAAACTGTTCAGTCATATTGAGGGCTAATTCATGTTGCCGATCAGTTATGGTCCTTCTTGAAAGAGGTAGTTGTTTGTATTTGTTAACCTTGTCTGAATCTAAAGAGGCTACAACTTCAACAATGCATTCTTTTATGATTTCCACATCGCTATATGGCTTACCTCTTTTTCCAAGTATATATGCTACTTTATAAGTTGCTTCAATGATTTCAGTCCCTAGGCCTGACATCGTTTTAAATACTTGCTGCTGTTGCTGCTTTTGAAGTTTCATCTTCGTAAGTGCAGACTTTCGGGGTTCTCCTTCCAATATAGCATACTTGTGGTTCTTATGAGTTGCATAATGCTGATATGCATTGTGTTGCTTCACTCTTGCAATTATGGCGTTGTAGAGCAAACACATCATTTTATCTTTCTCAGCAACTATGAAATACTGCAATTCCCATTCTTTATGGAATACTCTGTTCTCTTCCTTTAATTTTCTTTTCACAGTTTTTGACATGATTAGGGTACCAGAAGATTTTTAAATAAAAATGGTACACGAATTGATCAAAGATTTACAGTTTTAAAGGAAACAAGCGTGCGTGTCACTATCGGAGAATCGTCAGTAACTGTCATCCAGTCAGCCAGTTGAGTTGATCGTTGATAGGTAAGGGCGTAAGCCGTAAGGCAACGCTGCCAGTTGAAACTGGCAGCGTTGCCATATTTCCTATTGTTCAAGCCATAAAGAAGGCTTGTATGTGTAAGAAGCAGTGAAGCTGAAACCATGATCTAATGAAATAGCCTAAAGCTCTAAAAGGGTATCAGTTGCTGTCCATTATCGTACGGTATGAATTCTGAATGTCAAGTAGGCAGAAGGCCGCAACTAGTACCCCAAAAGGCCGCATGCGGCCTTAAGGCCGCAGGTTCCCCACCCCTGCTCTAGACCAAAACCAAAAAAACAGAAATAGAATACTTTCTCAAATACGCTCATGTTCTTCATAATACCTTTAAGTTACACACCAGTTTCTACTAATAATATAAATAGTACTAATAGCCCTCTCTCTTCCCCTAGTTCCCAACCCTTCGTTCAAGTGCGTGATGGAGCCCCATTGAGAAAACCAAAGACTTGTCTACCAGTAATAACAAACAATAAGTTTTCTGCTTTAGGTTTCAAAGATGCTGATGAACCGAAATACGACTCGTTGGCGATTCCATTGTTCGAGGGCAGCTCGAGGAATTCTGTGGGAGAAACCCTCGTCGGAAGCGCCGTTACTGCTACCCTGGTGCAAGGGTGGAGGGTATAACTAATAGTGTTGACCATTTAACAGACGGAACCTCTGAGGACACAACGTATGTTATTCATGTCGGTACTAATAACGTTTTAAATTCTAGATTGGAAGAGCTGCTGGCTCGGTACAGGGACTTACTAGAGCGACTAAAGGAAAAAACTAATAAGATTGTTTTAACAGGTATACTTCCTCGAATTACACTGGTCTACATCCAAAATGCTTCGGAAATAAAAGTAGTCAATCTTTACTAATTTTGGGTCACTGAATACGAAAATGATGCCTAAAATTGCCAATTGGCTCTATTTATAAAGATGTCAGGCAACCCTGCACCCTACTAACTGGACCGCATCTGTCGCGTAATATGTAGACGCCTGTGACACATCGACGCATTGATTCTACTGCGCATGCGCGTAGTTATATTTTTTATTTTAATAAATTAATGTAAATATATACATATATATACAATAAAATGTAATTTTAAATTTATCTATTACATTATGTATTTGTAAATTATTTATTAAAAAATAGATTGGATCATTTTAACATATTGCTTCCCATAATGTTTTTGATATTAACATAAATGGAATACTAACCTAACTTAACCTTACCTAATTTAAAATTATTAAAATGCAATGTAATTACATTAATTTATTAAAATAAAAAAATATAACTACGAGCATGCGCAGTAGAGTCAAGGCGTCGATATGTCACAGGCGTCTACATATTACGCCACAGCATCAGTTCATTCGCGGAAGTCATACAGTGCACCCTTGTCAAACTCATTTTAGTTTTTCCTTTTGAAACTGATTTTTTTTCAGCCAAATTTGAACAAAGATGCCTCGTAATTGCGTGAACAGTGTAGATAACTTCTGTTATGTTTGTGGAGAATTGACTTTTGCATCACAAAAGCGTGCTATAACCGCCGTGATTAGGAAAGCTTATCACCTTTATTTTGGCTATAAGATTGGAGATCAGGACAAGCGCTGGGCCCCACACATATGCTGCAATACTTGTGCAACAAACCTTCGCCAGTGGTTGAATCGGAAAAGGAAATCTATGCCTTTTGCAGTGCTAATGGTGTGGAGGGAACCAACAGATCATGTCAGCAATTGTTACTTCTGCATGGTGCCTCCAGTCAAGAAAGGTATTTGCAAGAAGAAAAAGTGGATTTTACAATATCCGAATATACCCTCTGCTATACGCCCGGTACCTCACGGCGAAGGACTACCCGTTCCTGAGCCCCCACACTCATTCTCCCTGGAGTCAGAGGACGAGGAGAATGAAGGAACCTGCGAAACTTGTGAGCCTTCAACTTCACAAGACCCTAAATTTGTTTATAACTTGACATCTTCTAAACCGCACATAACTCAGAATGAATTAAACGACCTTATCAGAGATTTAGAACTGCCAAAGAGTAAGGCAGAGCTGTTGGGCTCCAGATTGCAGCAGTGGAATCTCCTCGCTGAAAATGTTAGAGTGTGTAAGTTTCGTGACCGTCAAAAAGATTTTGTCCCATTCTTCATCATGGAAGGTGACTTTGTACCTTGCAACGACATCGATGGTCTGATGGCAGCTCTCAACATTATTCACAATCCTGATGAGTGGAGACTGCTTATTGATTCATCGAAGTTGAGTCTAAAAGCTGTTTTGTTGCATGTTAGCGACGTATTGCCATCAATTTCAGTTGGTCATGCAGTCCACATGAAGGAAACATATGACAAGAAGCAACTTTTGAACTACATAAACTATGACAAACAGCAGTGGCAGGTTTGTGGTGACTTGAAAGTTGTTGCTATCGTGCTTGGACTGCAGCCGGGCTACACTAAGTATTGCTGTTTTCTGTGTGAATGGGATAGTCGGGCTAGGACTTCTCATTACATCAAGAAGGATTGGCCACTCCGACACTCATTGGAACCTGGAACAAAAAATTTTCAGTATCCTCCACTTGTAGAATCGAGCAAGATTTTTTTACCACCCTTACACATCAAACTGGGCGTCATGAAAAATATTGTTAAGGCTATGGATAAAATGGGGGCAGCTTTTAAGTACCTCGGTGGTAAATTCCCAAAGCTCAGTGAAGCAAAAATCAAGGAGGGTGTATTTGTTGGTCCACAGATCCGCGAGCTTCTTAGAGATGAGGAGTTCGACCGTATCCTAGGTGGTGAGGAGAAGACAGCGTGGAATGCTTTCCGGTTAGTAGCAACCAATTTTCTCGGAAATACCAAAGCTGACAATTACAGGGAGCTGGTGGAAAACCTGCTGTTGTCCTATCAAAAAATGGGCTGCAATACGCTTTAAAGATACATTTCCTCCATTCGCACCTGGAATTTTTTCCGTCCAACTGCGGAGCAGTCAGCGATGAACATGGTGAACGTTTCCACCAGGATATCTCAGCGATGAAGAAACGCTACAAGGGGAAATGAAGTCCATCATTGTTAGCAGACTACTGCTGGACAATAACAAGAGATGCTCCAGAAGTTGAATACAAGAGACAAGCAAAGAAGCGACGGGTTGAATCAATATAAGTGACTGCATTATATAGGTATGTTACTAATATATGGTATACATATAGGCAAAATGTGTAACTTAAATTTTCTTGGAAACTGTAGCCAATCGACTGTTTTTATGGTTATATTCGTTTTCATCACCCCAAAATCCATAATAGGAAACACATTTCATCTCCGAAGCACAAACTTTTTCAAAATTTGTAGACCAATGTTATCCAACGTACCGATTTCTACAGCAAGGCGACCTATATCAATAATAACCTAAAGTCCCTTTGCCAACAGGAAGGAGTGCATTTTGCGAATTTTTGGAACAGTTTCTAAGGCAGGAGGGACTTCTTCCTCGGAGATGGACTTCATCTTAATGACGTTGGAGCTGCGCGTTTAGGAAGCCTATTTCATAATACCGTCTCTTCTTTTCAGGCTGCCATAACTCGAACGGTCCCGGCGTAATTTCTTCAAATTTCCCTTGTGCTCGCGAAGGTGTCGCAATTACAAACAATTTGAAGGTTCTATCCTTAAATCCTCGTAGCCTACGAAATAAAATAAACGAATTTTTTTTCTTTAATTGCTTCTAAAGACTATGATTTAATTGCGATAAATGAATCGTGGCTTAGCAATGGAACACGTGACTTTGTAGGGGAGTATCAAATTAAAGGTTATAGACTTTTTGTTAAAAACAGAATAGGTAGGCGAGGAGGCGGTGTTATGTTGTATATCAAAGATAATATTGCGAACGTTATAGAAGTAAAGCACAAAATTCCAGAACCGATAGATTCGATTATAGCAGAACTTAAATTGAACGATTTCAAACTTGTTGTTGCGGTTATATATAGGCCCCCTAATCAAACAGCTGATACGGACAAAGCGTTATATCGTGATCTAAAGAGAATAATAGGTAGTGAGCAGGACTTAGTTACGGGTGACTTTAATTGCGCCAACGTGAATTACGATACAATGCAGGGAGATGCGGAAGGTAATCGTTTAGTTAATTTTCTCGAGGATAGCTTTCTTATTCAAAAGGTATTTTAGATTTAGTAATAACTACAGATGATAGGCTAATCACGAATCTTCAAGTAATAGAACCGTTAATCAATAGTGATCACAATATGGTAGAGTTTGTCCTCTCAGTAAGTCACTCGAAACCAGCTAACTCGACTAAAATTCCTAACTTCCAGCCTGCAGACTTTTATAAATTTAGAAATGAATTGTCACACGTCAACTGGGAAAACGTAATGGGGATCTCTCACGCAAAACTAGTGTGGGAATCGTTTGAAACAATATTTAGGACTATAAATGAGGAAATCTCCATAGCTCATGACGGCAAAGAAAACCCCAAGCGATTCTTTCAATACGTCAACAATAGGAATCCAGAAAAAGCTGTCTTGGGGCCGTTTAAAATTTTTAACGGAGAGCTAGTTTCTGAAAACAAGCAAATGGCTACCTTGCTAAACGAATTTTTTACGTCAGTTTTTACAATACAAGATGTAACGAATATCCCTACGGTCATAGACATAATACCTTTTGGTAATGGTATTACTTTGGATAATATTGTGGTTAGTGAAAGGGAGGTAATGCGTTATACTGTATTGATAAAATGAAAATGCTTAAATCACCGGGGTCGGATTCCATATATCCCATACAACTAAAAGAATTAAAAGAAAGCATTGCTATGCCGCTAACAAAGATTTTTAGTGCGTCTATTTCTGAGTGGTGCGTAGCAGATAATTTAAAGTTAGCAAATGCAACACCTATCTTTAAGAAAGGCGATAAAGGTGCGGTGGGAAATTATAGGCCAATCAGTTTAACGTCTGTTGTCGGTAAGCTACTGGAATCAATCATTAAGGATCGTACAGTCGAACACTTAGAATTGCATAACTTGGTTAGAAATACGCAGCACGGTTTTAGGCGAAACAAATCTTGCTTAACTCACCTTTTAGAATTTTTTCAAAGCGTGGTTGAAGTTTACGATAGTCATCGGGCGGTTGATGTAGTGTATTTAGATGTTCAAAAAGCGTTTGACACTGTACCGTACAAAAGACTCATTGAAAAAACTAAGCCTCATGGAATCAGGGGTGTAGTAATAAATTGGATAGAAGAGTGGTTGCGAGGTAGGAAACAGAGGGTGGTTGTTCATGGAGCGGAGTCGTATTGGGCTAATATAGTGAGCGGCGTTCCTCAGGGTTCTGTATTGGGTCCCTTGCTTTTTCTTATATATATTAACGATTTAGATGTCGGCCTAGTCAGTACGGTTTCAAAGTTTGCGGATGACACGAAGTTGGGTGGTAGGGCGATTAATGACGAAGATAGAGGTCAAATCCAGGAAGATCTGAATAAAATCGTTGATTGGGTCAAATGAGATTTAACGTCGATAAGTGCAAAATTTTACATATAGGTTCGCGTAACGGTAATTTTGCGTATAGTATGTCAGGGAAGGAGTTAGCAAGCGTAGAGCAGGAAAAAGATTTAGGAGTTGTAGTCACTGGTGATTTAAGAATGGCGAAACAAAGTACAGCAGCGGTCAATAAAGCGAGCAAAGTGCTGGGTTTTATAGCTCGGAATTTTGAGTACAAATCGCGCGATATTATTGTTCCTTTTTATAAATCATTAGTTAGACTCCATTTGGAGTACGCGATCCAATTTGGAATCTGCATATGCGAAAAGATATAGACAAAATCGAAAGAGTTCAAAGACGAGCAACTAAGATGATTCCATCGCTTAGGTCGAAGTCGTACAAGGATAGGCTTAAGGAGTTAAAATTGACTACACTCGAGACTAGGAGGCTAAGGGGTGATCTAATCCAGGTTTTTAAAATTATGAATGGGTTCAATAACGTAGATAGAGATAGCTTTTTCGAAATATCTCAATATAGTAGGACTAGAAATAACGGGTGTAAGTTGACAAGTAGAAGGTTCGAGACAGCAATTGCCAAAAACTTTTTTACGCATAGAATAGTAAATATGTGGAATAGTTTGCCGATAGAAGTAATTAGTAGCACGTTTATAAACATGTTTAAAAATAGATTAGACGCATATGTTGATAGACTGGGCATAATTTAAGGTAGTAAAATTAAGGCCTTGTGGTTCGGAACCCACGTAAAATCGTAGGTCCTCTCCGCCACCACGGAGGACATGCACACTACACAATTACGAACACAGTTAGGTAGACCAGCCATGAGTGGATCCTAGGGTCTTTGTTGGTCTGAAATATTATAACATTATAACCTTTATGAGAAATTATGATAAAAAGACAC
The DNA here is from genome assembly GCA_023014485.1 of Bathynomus jamesi. Classification (NCBI taxonomy): domain Eukaryota; kingdom Metazoa; phylum Arthropoda; class Malacostraca; order Isopoda; family Cirolanidae; genus Bathynomus; species Bathynomus jamesi. The sequence continues at coordinate 64,193 of JAJOZX010008907.1, read as the reverse complement.
CTCTGTGTGGCACTTTTGAAAAAAGAAATATAGCAAAAGCCTTATTAAATAGTGAAAAGTTAATGCATAGCGACAATCCATAACGTAAGAATATCTTTGTCAGGTGTTACAAAAAGCTAGAATAACTTCATTATGTTTATTGAGTATTGCCAATATATTAAACCTTTATCAAAGACTTTTTAACTCTGCGTCTTAGTATTTAGTTGTCCACCCTTAGCCCTCATTACGGCCTCAAATCGACGTGGCATTAAGTCGACAAGCCTCTTGTATTCTTCTGTAGTTTTCGATTGCCAGTTGTCACCAAACACCTCTTCAGTTCACTAAGTGTTCCTGGTTTAGGCTTTTGGACCTTCTGCTTAGCAACATTTCAAAGATTTTCTGTCGGATTAAGATCGGGAGAATTAGCTGACCATGGTAGTACTTCAATTTCATGAGCATCAAACCGCGCAGATATTGCACGAGTCACATGAACTGGAGCCAGATCATGTTGAAAAATAAAGGGTTTCTCTCCATACAACTGTTGTGCAGACTCCAGCTTGAAGTAGTCTAAGATTTCTTGATAAACGTGACTATTAACCATTCTATTCATAAATGCAAGTGACCCCACACCATCTGCATTCATGCAAGCCCACATTAATACTTAGACTCAAACTAGAAAAAACTACGCGAAATAGAAATGTACCTAAAACATTCATTCACAGTACAAACGAGAAGGAAAACAAGTAGCAGAAAACTTAAATAATCTAAAGTACTTCTACACGTTTGCGAAAGGAAAAATGCAATGTAAAAAGAATATTGGTGGGTTAAAAGATGGAGTGACCGAATACCCAGAAAAAATGAGCGAACTGCTAAAGGAACAATTTAACTCTGTATTTAGCACCCCAAGGTCCAAGAAGAAAGTAGAAAATTCAGATGAATTCTTTGACACGAGTACAAATTAGACAAGAAAAAAGTATGGATAGAAATTTATTAGTAGATTTAGAGTTCTTGGAAGGAGATGTAATTAAGACTTTATCACAAATACGAGAAAATTCAGCACCAGGGAGTGCCTTGTTTCTGTAGAAATATAAAGAAAGTATTTCCAAGCCACTCTACTTATTATGGGGAAAATCACTCGACAAGGACAAATTCCACTTCGATTAAAGAACGTGAATATTGCTCCCTTATTCAAAAGAGGTAACAGAGCAATGCCTAAGAATTGTCGGCTAGTATAGCTTTCACCTCTCACGTTATAAAGTTCTTCGTAACGTGGAACGTACCAACAGAAAATAGTGGTAACATTATGTCGAGGACAAAACATAGATGTAATATACGTACAGTATACCGATTTTACTAAAGCATTCGATAAATTTGATCATGGAATTACAGCACATAAACTTAAACATACAGGAATTACTGGAAAGCTGGGAAGATGGATATTTAATTTTCCGACCAAAAAGAGCACAAAGAGTGGAAGTAAATGGAGTAAAATCTGAAGTCTCAAAAGCCGTCACCTCTGTCTCACAAGGGACAGTATTAGCTCCCTTGCTGTTTATAATAATGACTGCACACAGTGATGCGGATATAAATGACAGAATCGTATGTTGTTTCGCGGATGACACAAAGATATAAAAGGAAATATCAAATGAAGATAACAGAAAAATTACAAAACGACATTAAAACATTATTTAAGTGGGCGGAAGAGAACGATATGAAGTTCAGCAAAGAAAGATTCCAGCTTGTAAGATATAGTAACAAAAAGGTGCTACAGAATAAAGGGTACAAAACACTGCAAGCCAAATAGATAACACCAAACCAATAAGTCAGGGATCTTTGAGTAATTACGTTATCGAATGTAGAATTCAGAAAACACTATAACATTAAAATCACAAAACAGAAAAATAGTGGGAATCTTCTGGAGGAACATCTACATCAGAAAAGCAGACATGATGCTGAAATTATGGAAGAGTTTAGTCCTACCAGTAATTGAGTATTGCTCAGTACTCCAAAACCCATTGAGAAAACTAGACATTGCAAACATAGAAGCCATACAAAGGACTTTTACGTCTAGAATAGAGGAAACGAAAGATGAAAACTACTGGTTCGACTACAATCCTGAAGCTCTACTCCCTGGAAAGAAGACGCAAGCGATACACAATAATATGCATAAGGAAAATACTCGAGGATTGTGTCCCTAATTTTAGAAATGAAATCGAAATACACTGGACTGAAAGAAAAGGCAAATTTATGTACTCTCGCAAATGCGCTGGGACAGTAGACCATGAAAATAAGGATGGAAAATGCCCTCAGAATACAAGACGCAAAACTTTTTAATGCGCTGCCAAAATAACTAAGAAACCTCCAACACACTAATCTCAATAACTTAAAAAGTAGAAAGGCAGGTTTTTTTGCAAAGTTCCTGACCACTACGTGTGGCTGGATACAAGGGCAGGAGGAGAGCGGAAATCAATTCTCTCCTCCACCTCAGATGATTCGGGATGCTGCAGTGGGGTCCACCGCAGGTTGATCCTGAACCGTCGTTCGAAATCATCATAAGATATCATAAGGTCATAAGGTAAGTCCTGCCCAGTGTGACTGTAACACGTGTTTCGATAGGAGTCCGAATAAAAGTGGTATTATAGTGATATTTCCACAGTTAATAAATTTTAAGCAGTGCCAGTATCTGAGTGAATATCTAGAGCACACAGTGATATTTCTTTTAAGTAGAGAAATTACCGGTGTATGTCATAAAAAAATTTAAGAAGCTAATTAATCTACGAGTATAAAGCGTTTATTGAGTGTTTCATTTGAAGGAAGTTAGCTGCCGTTCTGTAGGTTGAAACAATTTCTACGACTATCCCCCAGCTATCCCCTGTGGCCACACTCCAGGGCATCAATCAGTGATTATATACAAATCGACACATCCCCCATCCCCTGGAATAACGGAGAACACTTTCCCCTCATTCAATTCGAATCAAAATCTCTCCACCCTTCACGCTATCTTTTTGAGTCAGATTCCGCTCACTAATTTTTTACTTTCTGTAAGTCACATGGAAATGGCAATAAATTTCTATAACAGTACAATTTCTGCAACAGTGCAACAGATGATTCTGAGGCAATTAGATGTGATTTCTGCTAATTCCTTTTCGACTTCAACTACCTGAAACGGAAATACGAAGATATCTCTCATAACAAGTATCAAGCAACTGAATGAATTGAAATGGTTTTGCGAAAGATGTATGACTGAAATAAATTCACGTACGGTTTATAAAGCAGAAAGAGACTATGAGGAAAAAACCAAAGAGAAAACTGTGAATGAAGAGCAGAGAAAAACAGAAGAGGAGACGAAGAAAAGTAAAGCAGAAATAAAAAGAATACCGACATATAAAGAGGGTGAGAATATGAATGTAGTAGTATGACCTCAAAATGGACGAATACAGAGCAATTGTAATGTTGATCAAATGTTGCAAGATGACAAACCCCTTCTTGCAAGGTGCCAACCCCGCCATGGTGCCAGTGCCCCACCAATGGCTATACAAGCAAGGGGGAATCTCCCAAGCTGCCGCCCAAACCGCCAAATTCGCTGACGCTCGGAAGAGGGAACGCATTTCTCGCACAACCCTCGATTTCAGTCTCTCCAGACTCCCCAGAGGCTGTGTGGGAGTCAGAGTGACGTCTCCACTCCACCTACAAGAGTCCCCTTAGCCTCGAAGGGGATATGTGATGACGACCAGGCTTGTTCTTAATGATGTGGTGAGTGTTGTTTAATTGTTTTCTATTGATTTTATGAGTGTAGGAATTTTTTTTTCGGTGATACATGTGTGTTTGGGACTGACTGGGAACGTATCCCATTGAACCCCATGTTATAACGAACTCGATTTACGATATTTCGATTTGCGATGGGGTTTTCAGGAACGCAACCCCATCGTAAATTGAGGTTTACCTGTGTATATATATATATATAGCGGATCGACAAGAAATAGACCAGCAAATAGACAAATCTTTTGCTTCCACGCTACATCAAAGAGTCTTTGAAAACACATGTGGGCAAGAGTCGAACAATGGGAACGTCTGTTTCTTCCCAAAAGGCGCGAACGTAAGCCTTTATCAACGAAAGGACGCGCGGAGAAGGCGTCTTAAGATTTGGCGCGAAGTCCTACGTCACAGGAACTACGTATAAAAGCGAGCTTCCACTTGCCTTCATCCTCACTCACTCACTCACTCGTACTCACATTATCGAACGTGAGCAACACGTCCACCAACCGCCTTCCGGCCCCCTTGCCAGGGGCGCGGCCTGCTACTTTCTTCAAGGCCTACAATTTATCATCAAGTAAGATCTACAGACCACCTGCAGAAGCAATCCTCCGAAGCCCAACCGGAATCGCTTCGGGCCTGCGGTTTGCCAGGTCGGCCTTCAAGTTTCTCCACATTCCTCGAGATATATTCAGCACCACGGGCCTGCGCCTGCAAGATCATTGAAAACCGTCCTGCACCTCGAGAAGTAACATCACCTCAGGCTTCCGCACGAAGCCTACATCTATCATCTCAAGAGGCTTAACGGACAACGACAACTCGAGTTTTCGGTAATAGATCTTTCTTCAACCCGCCTTCAAGAGTTTACATCGTCCTAAGATAAGTACCTCCTATTCTAAGTACTCTTGTGAAGCCTACATTAGCCTACCGCCGAACGGTAGGCTATACTCCCAAAGTGTGTAATTAAGCGTTCCAACTGACTCACGTGAAAGAACGCGGTAGGCCTGTTCTACAATTCAAGTGTCATTTCAATACCGTAATTCCGCGTATCATCCGTTATTATGTTCAATTCATATATTTATGTGTTAACTAAATATTCTCTTGACGTAATCACTTAACATCACATAATGGTCTTATATATAAATGATATTTGTGTAATCAGTGTCAAGCATTTCAATCCATTATTATTAGGCCGCATCAATTATTCTATGTGCATCCATGCAATCATTTAGCCTACTTAATCAGTGTCACGTATTCTATTCAATGTACCAAACGCACGTGCATTCTTTATATCATTTACTAGGCCCATTCAATGTTCCATGTTGCATGCCATTTACATACCATCAACGTTTACATTACTTATTACGTGTCAATTAAGCTATTAACATTTCATCTTATTAGCTAAGTCTATGTCATAGACTTCCAAGCAGTATTTTCCAAGCAGTATTTACTACTGCTTGGAATTTACTTACTTATTTTTCCAAGCAGTATTTTAGAAATTCATTTCTAAAATTTTTTCTGCTTAGACAAATGAGGCGCCAGACCGGCATCTGAACACTGAATTTTATTTCTGAAATGCATGGATGGGGGCGACAGGTGAAATTTCGACTCAACCGAACGCTAATACCGTTCGTCGAGATTTTAATCCGAAACGAAGTGGACTGTAACTCCAAATTTATTTTCCAAGCAGTATTTACTACAACACCTTTAAGTAATAATACTATCAATAATACACGCAAACTTCTCTCTCTCTCTCTCTCTCTCTCTCTCTTTTTATACCCCGTATACCAGAAACAAATTTCTGTGGTGCTGTCTACTTTGACATATCATTAAATTTAAGTCCCATATCTATCTTACGGGCAGGCATTTGCGGAACACCTGTTATTTGCCGTTCCACTTATTATAGATTTTCCTTTAAAAGGGCTGCCACGATTTACAACTTCAAAAGTAAAAAAATAAAATTTAAACTAAAAAGAGTTTATTCCTTCAAACTGCTTTAATATCTCGCGAATTTTAATAAAACTAATCAAGAGACATTTAAAACACTTCATGCTCCAAACGTCCTCCCTTAATACAATTTATGACAAACTCTCAAATATATTCGATTTTCATTGAATTTACATTTAAAAATTTTAAAAAAATACATGCTAATTAATGTTCAATTTTCATGTTGATATTCAGACAAATAAATAAGTTTTTAATTACAAAATAATGGCTTATTCAGCCACACGTCTAAATTATATATACACAATAATAATAAGCCGAATTAGATAGGAACACAAAAACTTCCTCCTGAAACATTGAATAGCCCTGAATAATTGTGAAGCTCGACTATTTATTTAATTTGGCCCTTTAGGCGGGCTCCTATGCATAATCAGAAGAACTGAATTAATTCCCTCCCTGTATTCGCGCCTCGTCAGGGAAATGAAGGCGAGAATACATTCCCGCATGAAAGGATAAATGCACGATTACTCCTTCCAATTATAACTGTGATTTAAATGTCCACTTTAGAAATAGCCACATGACCCTAATATATATATATATATATATATATATATATATATATATATATATAATATTAGGGTGGCTATCAGCCGATAGGGACAAAAATTATTTTTTTAACTTTAGAGTTCGGAAGGTCGAATTTTGTTCTTTATCATGAGAAAACAGCCTGCCATTTTTTAAAGTAATCAAATGATATTTAGGGGTGGCGCACGGCAGTATAAAAATGTAGAATAATGTACTTTTAATCAATAGTAAAATACCCCATTTATTTCTTCGCAAAATTTGCAGAAATTATTATTGAAATGTTTATATGGAATATTCATATGTTTTCAGATATATAGTTGTATGTTTGATATAATATCAATATATGTAACTACTTCTTGTGACTTTTGACGTCTGAAAAACCGGCAAGGAGCAAGCTGCAACTCAAATCCTCAGTTAACTACATACTGAGGAAGTGCGTATGTGGTAGTAATTCGTGTTCCATTTATTTCACGGTTAGGAGTTTCACGCCCTATAATTTTCAATTTTTTTGCAATCATGGCTAGTAGTAGTTATAGTACTCGTTCTAAAACAGATATATGGCTTGTTGGTCCAATTTTACCAAAAATATTGGGCGGTAAGCTCCCTCCTCAACAGCAAGTTTTGGCAATTTTTTTTACCATCATTCAGAGATGAAGCTCCCTTTGAAAGATAGTGCTAAGAACACTTTGATCAGTGTTATGGGTTTCTGGAAGAAAGCCAGTATTCCAATTGCGCATGACCATGATCTTATTAAACGGTTGCTCAAACTTCATTCTGAATGGAAAGCATTACAAAAAATGTAAGTCCCGTCGATGTCAAAAGCAAATTTCCAATAAAACACACTTCACATCACGACTCAATGAACTATTTGACATTGCACACGAGAATGCTCTGTCTATGATGAAAATAGAAGATAAGAAATTTCTTATTGCTCAGCGCAGTGGGAGGAAAGGTCACATACCTGGCATTGATAAAGTGACAACAATCAAGGAAAGAAATAATATAATTATAGAGCAAAATTTTAATAGCCGCAAGAGAAAACATGAAAAAGAAATACAACTAAGCAAAGATGCAACAATAGATTCAAGTACCAGTAGTGATAACGAGTCGATCTATTCGGAAAATAGTACATCTCAAAAATTAAAAAGTTTTTCTCAGGGTGACACCCAACCACAATTGAAGAAAGCAAGACCTCAAAACATAATGACTCCCGAATTAGCGCAAGCTCTAAACCGTATAAAGACCAGCAACCGAGCAGCAGCTCATATCGTTGCTGACACGGTAAAAAGTTTACGATATGATGTAGAGTCACTACCGATCAATAAAGATTCTATTCGCACTAAAAGGATGAAAATTAGAAAAGAAACTTTAGTTAATATCATTGAACACTCTGCTCCAGAAACCCCCCCTAGTAGTTCAATGGGATGGGAAAATGCTACCTGATATCACAGGAAAAAAGTCTGTCGGTCGTTTGCCTGTGGTAGTGACTGGTAAAGGAATCGGCAAGCTTCTTGCAGTCCCTAAACGTATCTCCGAAAGTGCAAAAGCTATGTCGTTTGATACCACGGCAAGTAATACAGGAGAGGAGGTGCCTGCATCCTGATTGAATAAATGTTGGACAAAAATCTTCTGCACCTAGCCTGTCGTCATCATATCCAAAAGATTATAGTTGGAAATGTATTTGGCGTCCTTTTTGGTCCTTCATCAGGACCTGATATTGCTTTATTTAAGCGATTACAGCAAGAATGGAGTAACATTGATAAGAGTAAGCTTCAACCAGTGATTGGTGATAAAGAAGTGGCCTTAGACATATCTGAATGGAAGGAAATAAGTTAATTCTGTAATACTAACCTAGAAGAACGTCAACCAAGAGATGATTACCGAGAAACCTTAGAATTAACATTGTTGTTTCTTGGAGAAGTACCCCCACGAGGAAGAAGACTGATGCAACCAGGTGCTCTACATCGTGCACGTTGGCTAGCAAACGTAATTTATTCTATAAAAGTTTATCTCCTCCGTTCACAGGTTCGTCTACTACATCAAGAGAACTATCATCTTTAAGAAAATTAAATTTATTCACTACAAAGATTTATGTAAAAGCATATTTCCAATGCCCCCAAGCAACTTTAGCGCCTGCAAATAACCTTGAGCTCCTTCAGCAATTAAAAACTTACCCAGACACTGTCATCTCCATATCTACAGCCAAGGCATTCGGTAATCATTTGTGGGGTTTTAAGTGAACGTCTGATTGGTCTCTCTTTCTTTGATGATTGTGTACCTTTATAAATGAAAAGATTGATGGTTGCAGCTCTAAAAAATGGAGATAAATGCCCTCCAAATAGAATTTGTCCAACGATTGGTGAAGGAAAAGATCTGTCACCATTTGTCACAGCAAACTCTCGACAACAGTTCTCAATTTTAGGGTTGGAAGATGACTTTTTAACTTCTGTAGATCTAGCTCAATGGGAACAGATTCCAGATTATCAAAACGCTTCCAAGATTCTTAAAAGCATCAAGGTTGTCAGTGATATCGCAGAAAGGGGAGTAGCTGTGATAAAGGACTTTAACGCCTCTGTAACGAGAAATGAGGAATAGACAGTTTTTCTTTCAGGTCGTTGAGGAACATCGTAAAACATTCCCAGATGCAAGAAAGAAAACATTAGTTGAAGGATTCTAAAGTTCAACCAGGCGACAAGGAGTTGTTAGTACCAACGAAACCACCTCCATTGAGAGGATAATACTCACCCTTATGGGTGAGGGGGACCTGGAGCTGAACTAAAAAAAGACTGCAAGCTAAAATCTTCTGGACTCTTGCGACACCTCTAAAACATTTCCGATTTGTATAGAAATTGGTATTCTGAGCTTTTTATTGAATAAGTATAATATTATCGGTTTCGAACTTAACTTTTTGAAGATTATGTTTATACAGCCACCCTAATATATATATATATATATATATATATATATATATATATATATATATATATATATATGTGTGTGTGTGTGTGTGTGTATAATGGGAATTTCAGTTGAGATCTGCAAATTCCCATTAAATTTCATATTTGTTTCCTTAATACCTTCACATTATCATCATCTCATTATTATATTATTCACCACTACGACGGAAAGCAATCTTAAAGTGTAATACAGTTTGAGCTTTTTGTAAATTTTTTAATAACACATCTACACATTACTCGATGAAGTAATTCGAGGTTAAAATGAAAAAATTTCCCTCCGTTATCAAGACACTCGGCCAGAGACGGATAAAGGTTGAAATGGGAAGCAAAGAAAAAAGGACTAATTTGAGAATTTCATCCTTGGTAACACTGGTCTACAGCCAAAATGCTTCGGAAATAAAAGTAGTCAATCTTTACTAATTTTGGGTCACTGAATACGAAAATGATGCCTAAAATTGCCAATTGGCTCTATCTATAAATATATCAGGCAACCCTGCACCCTACTAACTGGACTGCATCTATCGCGTAATATGTAGACGCCTGTGACACATCGACGCATTGATTCTGCTGCGCATGCGCGTAGTTATATTTTTTATTTTAATAAATTAATGTAAATATATATATATATATATAATAAAATATAATTTTGAATTTATCTATTACATTATGTATTTGTAAATTATTTATTAAAAAATAGATTGGATTATTTTAACATATTGCTTCCCATAATGTTTTTGATATTAAATAAATGGAATACTAACCTAACTTAACCTTACCTAATTTAAAATTATTAAAATGCAATGTAATTACATTAATTTATGAAAATAAAAAAAATATAACTACGCGCATGCGCAGTAGAGTCAAGGCGTCGATGTGTCACAGGCGTCTACATATTACGCCACAGCATCAGTTCATTCGCGGAAGTCATACAGTGCACCCTTGTCAAACTCTTTTTATTGTTTTCTTTAGAAACTGATTTTTTTTCAGCCTAATTTGAACAAAGATGCCTCGTAATTGCGTGAACAGTGTAGATAACTTCTGCTATGTTTGTGAAGAATTGACTTTTGCATCACAAAAGCGTGCTATAACCGCCTTGATTAGGAAAGCCTATCACCTTTATTTTGGCTGTAAGATTGGAGATCAGGACAAGAGCTGAGCCCCACACATATGCTGCAATACTTGTGCAACAAACCTTCGCCAGTGGTTGAATCGGAAAAGGAAATCTATGCCTTTTGCAGTGCCAATGGTGTGGAGGGAACCAACAGATCATGTCAGCAATTGTGACTTCTGCATGGTGCCTCCAGTCAAGAAAGGTATTTGCAAGAAGAAAAAGTGGATTTTACAATATCCGAATATACCCTCTGCTATACGCCCGGTACCTCACGGCGAAGGACTACCCGTTCCTGAGCCCCCACACTCATTCTCCCTGGAGTCAGAGGACGAGGAGAATGAAGGAACCTGCGAAACTTGTGAGCCTTCAACTTCACAAGACCTTGAATTTGTTTATAACTTGACATCTTCTAAACCGCACATGATAACTCAGAATGAATTAAACGACCTTATCAGAGATTTAGAACTGCCAAAGAGTAAGGCAGAGCTGTTGGACTCCAGATTGCAGCAGTGGAATCTCCTCGCTGAAAATGTTAGAGTGTGTAAGTTTCGTGACCGTCAAAAAGATTTTGTCCCATTCTTCATCATGGAAGGTGACCTTGTAGCTTGCAACGACATCGATAGTCTGATGGTAGTTCTCAACATTATTCACAATCCTGATGAGTGGAGACTGTTCATTGATTCATCGAAGTTGAGTCTAAAAGTTGTTTTGTTGCATGTTGGCAACGTATTGCCATCAATTCCAGTTGGTCATGCAGTCCACATGAAGGAAACATATGACAAGATGAAGTTGCAACTTATAGAACTGCATAAACTATGACAAACATCAGTGGCAGGTTTGTGGTGAATTCAAAGTTGTTGACAGATCTTCGACTGCAGCCGGGCTACACTAAGTATTGCTGTTTTCTGTGTGAATGGGATAGTCGGGCTAGGACTTTTTATTCCGTCAAGAAGGATTGGCCAATCGGTGAAATATTAGGATGAAGATTATATTTGAGATTGATTGAGACTGATTTTTAACTTATATATCTTATTGTAACTTTACTTGTATTTTTTAGATGTCTTTTTCATGGTAAATAGCGCTATTTTGTTCTACAACTTATTATATTCTGCAAACTTATATTTCATATATTCAAAATTTTGATGATGTATAATTCATTCCCGTAGATTTATTTGAATTCATGACGTATGAATAACTTATTGAGTAAGGCGAGACTTTCACTGCAATGCGAGTTAAATATCGTGACGTCATTATGTGAGGGAGAGAATATAACCCCGTTAGAGTGAACAACATCTGGCAACATCTGGCAACTATCGATTTTTACCGAGACGGGAAACGGGACACACGCGCGAATAAAAAGCGGTATCTGGCAACTCAGCCCGCGAGAAAGCTCAAAGTCAAATATGCCCCCTCTTGTTGCAGCTCGGGTAATACTAAGCCGAGCTGCCGCACAGAGACGCGTTAATAACATGAGCGCTAAGAACTCTATTGCTTCACGACGGACAAAGTGAATACATATTAACGTAAAATGATACGGACCTACCGGGTGCATAAAAAAACCTAACATATATTAAACAATAAAATAAAATATAAAAGATAAGAAAGAGAAAAAAGAAAGGAGAAATTAAGAATTACAAAGAGGTGATATAAAATACAATCCTGATTCGTTTTAGCTGTTCATTGATTCATCGAAGTTGAGTCTCAAAGCTGTTTTGTTGCATGTTAGCAACGTATTGCCATCAATTCCAGTTGGTCATGCAGTCCACATGAAGGAAACATATGACAACATGAAGCAACTTTTGAACTACATAAACTATGACAAACAGCAGTGGCAGGTTTGTGGTGACTTGAAAGTTGTTGCTATCGTGCTTGGACTGCAGCCGGGCTACACTAAGTATTGCTGTTTTCTGTGTGAATGAGATAGTCGGGCTAGGACTTCTCATTACATCAAGAAGGATTGGCCACTCCGACACTCATTGGAACCTGGAACAAAAAATGTTCAGTATCCTCCACTTGTAGAATCGAGCAACATTTTGTTACCACCCTTACACATCAAACTGGGGGTCATGAAAAATTTTGTTAAGGCTATGGATAAAACGAGGGCAGCTTTTAAGTACCTCGGTGGTAAATTCCCAAAGCTCAGTGAAGCAAAAATCAAGGAGGGTGTATTTGTTGGTCCACAGATCCGCGAGCTTCTTAGAGATGAGGAGTTCGACTGTATCCTAGGTGGTGAGGAGAAGACAGCGTGGAATGCTTTCCTGTTAGTAGCAACCAATTTTCTCGAAAATACCAAAGCTGACAATTACAGGGAGCTGGTGGAAAACCTGCTGTTGTCGTATCAAAAAATGGGCTGCAATATGTCTTTAAAGATACATTTCCTCCATTCGCACCTGGAATTTTTTCCGGCCAACTGCGGAGTAGTCAGCGATGAACATGGTGAACGTTTCCACCAGGATATCTCAGCGATGGAGAAACGCTTCCAGGGGAAATGGAGTCAATCATTGTTAGCAGACTACTGCTGGACAATAACAAGAGATGCTCCAGAAGTTGAATACAAGAGACAAGCAAAGAAGCGACGGGTTGAATCAATATAATTGACTGCATTATACAGGTATGTTACTAATATATGGTATACATATACACAAAATGTGTAACTTAAATTTTCTTGGAAACTGTAGCCAATCGACTGTTTTTATGGTCATATTCGTTTTCAGCACCGCAACATCCATAATAGGAAACACATTTTATCTCCGAAGCACAAACTTTTTGAAAATTTGTAGACCAGTGTTAATTAGAAGGAATGTATATATACATGTTAACCCATATATATATATATATATATATATTACTCGATGAAGTAATTCGGTTAAAATGAAAACATTTCCTTCCGTTATCAAGACACTCGCCGAGAGACGGGTACGGATAAAGGTTGAAATGTGCGCGAAAAAAAAAGAAAAAAGGATCAGAGACAGATCTCTCTCTCTCTCTCTCTCTCTCTCTCTCTCTCTCTCTTTGTTATTGTTTATTATCGTATTTACTATTATTACTATCTCTTTCTCTATCTTTTGTGCATATATATATATATATATATATATATATATTAAAAAAGTAGAGCGAATTTGCAAATATATAGAAATCTATAAATATGCATATATTTGCATTACAACAAGGAGCCCTATTAGTTAATGAATTCTACCTAATCACTTGAGATTTTAACATATTTTATCTCGTAACTCATTCAGTCTCACCCGAATGGATCCCAATTATAAATTTAGTGTCTAAAATAAATTTTCGTCTAGAAATTTAGTGATCAGTTTATAAACCCGAAATAAATAAATATTTTAAGCATTCTCTATAAAAGTTCTTAACATTAGGTAGCTGAATAGGCCAGGCTAGCAGTTATGGATTTTCATTAATTTCTCTCTCCTTTCTCTCTCCTATTATCATTTATTATTGTTATTATTACTATTGTTGTTATTATTATCATTATTATTTTTTACTTCAACAAACTTTTTTGAGAAAAACCATGCCAAATTTCTACACCATTAATTAATATTATTATTATTAATATCATACACATTTTGAAGTCTCCAGATCAGCCTCAGGACACACACACACACACACACACAGACACACACACACACGCACGCACACACAGTGCTGTAACACTGCTCCCCGCCGATCAGTGAGTTTTAAGCAGCATTGGTTCTGAGTTGTAATTGTATGGTGAACCCCAGGGTACAGACTTTTAAAAATGAAGGCGAATACACTCCAGAGAATAATGAATCGAATGAGCCGGGGTGCTGTATGCATATCGCTAGGTTCATATGACAAAACCTCGGTGGTGTAGTGGTTCACGTCGCTAACTACAAATCCACCGGTCCCGGGGTCGAGATCCGTTACAGCGGGTGGCGCGCTGCAAAACCCGGTTTTTCATCCTTCCACACAATAAAGAAAGTGGTTGGTAGATAAACGGGTGGCCTAGTGGTTAAGATGCTGGGCTGCTGGTAGGGCGTGGTTCGGATTCCAATATTCGGCACAACCTTTGAAGTGCGAAGGAATTCCTACACCAAAGTGAACTCATTAAATTTATATAAATAAAAGCTTATAAAGGTATTCAACACATTTTTGTGTTTTTCAATCTCTCTTTCTCTGCCCTTTTGTAACAGAACACATATAGTTCACCATTATTATCGTTATTATTTCTAATTAATTGCATATATTTCTATCCTTAGTATGTAAACTGGCATTGTATCAATAATAATATATATATATATATCATGTGTCATTCAGCTCAGTGATTAATACAGTCCTACATTATATTAATCAAGAATCCTCTGCAAGTGTTAATTATTTTTATAAAAATTCATAATTTATCCATATTTTGACTCGTACCAAGAATGAATTACGGCAAACTTTAAAGGGAGAGAATTCCAACGGTCCTGGGTTCGAGACCCGCTGATGGCAGGCGATGCGTAGTATGTCCAGCTATGATAAAAGTACTTCCCACTCTGTAAATTAAAGTAATTCTCAAGTGTGTTTAGATTAACTGCTCCGCAATATCTCATTTGAAAGTTATTCAGCATGTTTTCTTAAAGGGGATTCAAATTTCTACTTTTACATATTAATTATATCATAATCCATAGGTCTGCAAGCTTTCTTCAGAAAAATGTATGAACAGGCCAAAAATAATTTTAAAATTTATGTCTACAACCGTAGCCTTTTTCCCTTAAAGGACCGACGCGGAACTCGATCGTGTTATAGAAATTTTTTGTGATAGTTTTGAAGAAACTCAAATCGTGGACGAGAATTTGGGGACGGATGCACAAGTTTTACTGCACACTCAGCCCAGCGATTGTCGTATCATCGACCAAGTGATGTGTGTGTGTGTGTGTGTGTGTGTGTCGGGAAGAACAAGGCATGTATCTCCAACAATTTATTAAATGATAGAGCTAAGAGGAATGTTTTATAAAATAGTACATAATAGCACTTACTGTATACAACACAATTCTACGTAATGTCTCAATATTTCTTACACATATTGGAGAGACATTGACATCAATTTTTTTATACATTATATATTTATATCCAACTTAAATAAGTTACAAAATTAGCATCTATTACATTTTAAATAAGCTACAGAGCATAAGACTCGTCCTTAAACGATACACAAACTAACATTATTGGAGACATTTTACATTTTACACAATAGTGCTGCAATTACTGAAGTTACATTTTAATATATATATATATATATATATATGTGTATATACTGTGTATATATACGCGTAAAACATCACACAATACACCGAGTCCGTACAAATGGGAACCGATTTTTTATCTGTCTGCATACCAGAACGTCATTTTGCGCTGTCACACAAATCGAATAATTTTTAAAAACTTGTAAATTCGTTCCCACGCGCCATATGCAAGAGAAATGAAAGGCAGTACATCCCGCAAGTATTGCTATAGTACCCCTGTAATTTCTAAGGACTCAAGACAATTTGGGGAATGTGCAATTGCTCGAGAAATTTTACAATAATAGCGTCATTCCAAGAGTGAATCCCCAGTGAGTTAAAATACCTGTAGTACATTCGTTCCATATTTTTAAAATAGATGTCCAGCCAATGAATACCTTCACCACCGCTAACATTCGCATTTAGAATAAGTGCGCCACAGTGTCTCGTAGCTGAAAGCTTCAACGTTTCGTTCTTTCCAAACACACCGATAAATTTGGAGCGTGATTCGGTCACTATTCATTACTCTCTGGAGTGTATTCGCATCCATTTTAAAAGTCTGTGAATATACCTCTAAACCTATCGATCTCTATTAGGGCTTGTGATTCGAGGTATACTTGTACACTAATAGGCGCGTCTAAAGGCTTGGCGAATTCCAATCTGACTGAGATGTTTCCACTCTGCTGTGGACTGAATTGCAGATAAGTCCGGGGTGATGTCATCGGGTAAAGGTTAACTTGCCTGATGAATTCCTCCTGTGTTACGCCAATTCCTAGCTCATTGCAAGTACCATCAATATGTGCAAGATTACTATAAGCTCTGGAGCAAAGCGGGAACATGGCTTCTGTTGAATAATCCGTTTCTAATGTTCCCCCTAAGGCGACTCCATTGACGTATAGGGTTATATTTTTAAGGCCGAAATTTTCGAAATTAAAGGCGTTCATTTTACATTTTACATTCAGAGAAACGTGTTCCTGCATTCCAATAATAACCTTTTAGGCAGAGCTCCCAGGGCGACGTTTTCTATCTGCCTCGATGCCAGCCCTGCTGGCACAGTGTATAGTTTGATCTGTACTCTGTTAATAGAGTATTTTACTGTGGCTTGTAGTAATTTTTTTTCAATTTCGAGTTGTTTAGCCGAGCTTAATTTCACTCGGGGTACGCGAAGATATGTTTCCATAACATGCATCACCACTGGCTTTGCGGTCTCTTCTTGGTCAGCCCCTAGATTTAAACAGATCTCAGGATTCGTACGAGTGAGCTTTATTTTCATATCGACCCCATTCACAAGCAGCTTCTCCTGGAATGTGAAATCTGTATACAGGTGTCCGAAGCAGTCATATATCTTTTTGGAATTTTTAAATTTGTCCTTTATACTGCTTTCGTCTTTAGCTTGATAATAGCCCTCGGCAGTTAAAAAGGTGCCCTTCGCTTCTTTTGAAAAGTTGAGAACATTTTCCATATAGGCTCGTAGGTGATAGTAACCAGTTCCTGCCGAGATGTTAATCTGGTTTAAATACACGCCACACTGGCTGAATATGGCGTGTAAAAATTTTGTTTCCTGAAATACAAAGTATTTGTCTTCGCAATCCGTTCCATCTGAATGTGCTATACATAGTTTAGCGTACATCTGCATCAAAAAAGTAAGGGGCCTGAGCTGGGGATCACGAGTTCTATAGGGGCACTCGGGAAGCTAATGGTGTTTAACGGATTAATTGTAATAAAGTCATGTGCTCAATAGAAACTTGAGTTGGGGCATGTCAACGAGGGATAGCTCCGATTTACAATATTGTGAACTATACGGATGGATGAAATGGGCCATTAGAGCATATCATACTCTGGGTTCAGGGTTGAAATTTTGGAAAAACAAAGTGGCTAATATGTATTCCTATGTAAAAATTAATTCTAAGATGGGTTTATTATTTGCAACTTTTCCGAAAAATCTAATTTTCATGGTCAAAATCGCGATTTTCTGATTTGAAGGCTGCCTAACGCAGCCTCAGGGCACCCAAACCAAAGCGCGCAGCTGTTCTGCATATGATTTAGTCTAAAAGCTGCTTTTCTGACCTCATCCTTGCTTTCTTGCGTGTTTCAATACCTCTGGGTACTGAAAAAATGTTTAGATTTCACGTAAAACTTAAGAATTTTAAGTTTTTCTTCAAAGAATAGGCGCGGCTCACCAGCTCTACTCTGATCGAGTAGCGGGAGACTTGCCACCTCCACGTGTAGGTTTACACGCCTGTTCTTCCTGGATCCCTGAAAAGCGTGGCCTCATAAGATCTTATATTATGATCTTATGAGGACTTTCAGCTCTTATGAGCATTAACGATGGCTTCAGTCTCTTCAACAGCCACTCGAACGTGAAAAGGTCTTAAGTATGTCCTGCTTCGATCTGAACACTGGGAGCATTTCTTGATGGTCTATCCTGGCTCTCACCCACCCATCTCTCCTCTCGTGACCGTACACAGCTTGGGAAGCAGTTGAGACTTCCTGTACAGCTCTCTCGCAGAACTGAGTATGAACAGAGAAAGCATCCACTTTGAGTGGAGTTTTCCTGAGATCCTCGAGCTCAGTCAAGGTCATCTTGCAGGTGAAAATAGGCTCATAAATATTCTCTGATTCCCAGTTGATGAGAGCCTCAGGTGAAGTGGCTTGCAGATTGACTTTGAGATTTTTATGGGGCCTCACTGTCGTATCACCAAAGTCTCTTCCTTCTCTGATCTTCTCTGATCTTCTCTATCTGGCTCACAGCAAAATCTCTCTGATGCTCATCCTCACTGCACAGGAATGAAGCCAGGATGTTCTCAGGATGTGCATGGTAAGCTCCTCTTATCACTGCAGCAGAGATGATGTTCCTGACCTCGGTAGTCTGGTTCCTCAGCAGCCTCAGGCTTGAAAAAAACGTGTGCAGGACCAAATTTGAAGTGGTGCTTCACTTTGATGTCGTAGTACATTTTGAAATAGAAGTTAAGGCAGAACTTCACGAGGACCTCGAGCCTCCTCAACACCTCCCCCTTCAGTCCGTGCTCCCTCATCCACAACAGCAAGATGGCCTGTGCAGTAGTGAGCCACCTGCATTGGTTCAGAGGTCCGCACTTGAGACCAGCCAACTGTGGACTGAGACTTCCAGACTTGATGGCTTTGATCAGAAGATAGCAGTTGTGCTGGTCTGTGGAGAGAGATTTGACTATCTCTACTGGTAGCTCTATGATATCTTCAGTTCCTTCCACTGGTTTGAAATTGAAGTTGACCTCAAGTTTATTCACTTTCTCAAGAAGCTTTCCAATAGGCCCACTGAAGCCTGACCGGGGAGTTACAGGGTCGTCCAGCTTGATGATTAAGTGCCTCAGGGGAGCTTGTTCACATGGAACTGACAGATCATCCAGTGGCACTTACGACCCAGCATCTTCTCCAATAGGGCTATGGCGCCTCCAGATCACTCCGTGTTGGTGTTGGTAGAGTCTCCACCAATCATTAGAAGGCTCTCGTCAGCTCCGTGATCCAGAAGCCACTTATGCAGGCCCTGAGCGATCTTATGAGCAGGCTTTTCGCCTTCCTCAGGTTCCTCGGGAGTGAAATGGAAGAGGTACGTTCCTTGAGGCTCCCACGTGATAGTTTAATGCTCCTCGATCACTTTGCCAGGATGAAATCTCCCTTTCACTTCGTCATATTTCAACACCTTTGTGTTCCTATCCTGCTTGCCATCAAAGAATATCCCAGAGATCTTCTCCTCCTCTGACCTCTGCGTGAGAGCTTCAACTGATGAGGCCATTACTTCCTCCTTGTCCCTCCAGTCTTTCATGCTCTCTATGGCAAAGTAAGCCTTGTCTTTGGAAAGATGACCGGCATTGATGAGGTCGTTCAGGAAGCCAGTGGCAACTGCAGCTGCCGGAACATTTGCCACCCTGTACCTCAAAGCTGCTGAAGCTGTCCCTTGGATCTTCATGTAGTTTCGTGTAGCAAAAGTTGGAGTTTCGGCAGGTACTTCAGCGGGAACGTCCATAGGAGCTTCAGTAGCCTCAGCATTGCCAGAGGCTTCTTTTGCAGCTTCTTCCAAGTTTGGCTCTTCGTCCTCCTCAAAGTCTTTCATGAGAAGCTCCTCATTAGTAGCCTCCTCTTTCTTCTTCCTCTTCACAGCAGAAGTTTCTTCAGCCTCCTTCCTCTTCACTGCTTTAATCTATCTCCTGCTGTCTTCGAAGTCTACAGAAGACATCTGGATTCCTGAAGATTCGGAAGTCTTCACTCTCTGGTAGTACAACCACTGAAGGTCCAGTTTAGGAATCTTCACCTCCAAAGGACAGTTACAGTTCACATGGGCCTTGAGGGAGCATCCTGAGCATCCACTCCCCTCTGAGCCGCACAAGATCTGATGCTTGCAAACGCAGACTTCACAGAGTTTATCCAGATCAGCCATCCTCTTCTCCTGGGTAGCATACTTAACTCTCCCGTTCACAACGTCTGTCATCTCCTTCCCTTTCAACAAGATGTTAGATGAGAGCGATTTTTCCGTGATTGTCACAGGCGGGGAGAACTTTACATTCTACTTCTTCCACTGAGCCATCACGAGTGAAGCCAGCTCGTCAGTCATCTCTCGGATAGTGTATTTAGACCTTTGGATGTCATGAATGAGGAACTTTTCCTCCTGCAGACGAATCCCTCTCTGAAGAACGGCTCTCCAAGTCGGCACCTCGCTGGGAATGAACTCCTTCCCCAGGCCCACAACATCCGAGAGCTTTGAACCTGACATTTTCCTGGTTTTGGGTGCAGATTCGGCCATCACGTCTAGTCGGTGCTTATTCTCGCTCTTGTCCAATCTGTAACAAATTCATATCAGTATGTTTAGTGTTCTTTCGCCATAAATATAGACAAGAAATATAATTTTTGGTTATAATTATAACTGGCGTAATTGATCAGAGCCATCTATTGAGAGAATGTTGAACTTCGCCTTCTGCGTCCAAATGGTTACAAAGATTCAAATGGAGAAGATTTTTTTCTTATGTATGTATGTATGCATTAAACCTGTGTAAGAGTTAAGCAAAGTTAATGTGTCCAAATGGCAACAAATTACGACAAAGGGTTAAAAATATGAGGTGTTCAATTGAATATTCGGTATTTCAACATAGAACAGAAAACCGCAATTTTGAACATGATAACGCGATTTTTGGGAAAAGTTGCAGAAAAGAAACCCCTCTTAGAATTAAATTTTACATAAAAATACATATTAGCCAGAGTGAAATTCGGACTCGGAAAAGTATGATATGCCCTAATGGGCCATGATGAGTCAGAAATAGTGGCACCTCTCTCAGCAAGTAGAAACAGCCTACGATTCATGAGAGCAATGTCCTTAGTTTATATCAGTTAAAAAATGATCAACCATAGGTTTCACTCGCTTAGAACACTTCTTCCTTTTTGATGTCCTTTTACGTTTAACACCACGTGCTGATAACCACTTCTTCTTTCCGGACAGGCCTCTTCTTCTTCTTCCCACCACCATGCATTTTTCTCTTTGCATCTTTGATGATTTCGTCCCATGTGCCCTGTAAGTGCTTTTTTTAGAGCTTCTTTAGGCTTAATCCTCACCATTATGTCTTCTACCGTGTTAAGACCTGATTGTAACGCTTTCCTTCCGAGATATCTGGCACCGCCCTTCAGCAAGGGGACATTCGTACGCAGTATGGATAAAAAAATGGATCCAATCCCACTACCGCGCTGTATCTCACCCCTCGATAGACTGTGAAAGGCTTTCGGGTCATTGTAGCACAGTAAAGCTTCACTGTTAAGCTCCCGTCACCGAATATATTGAGATATTGGTTAATAGATTAGTTGCGACATTGACATAATGGGGCTTGTCATATGTAATGCTCAGGCTCCTTCCTGTATGATTGGGGATGTGAGCGATGCGCAGCAGACGCGCCTGGGTATCCCAGACAAACTGATGCTCCACGATATTACTGTAAATATAGCACATGTCTGGGGAAAGATAGCCATCGTTCAATTTCTCCAATTTCAGCTGGTACATTAGGCTGGACAAGTCATGTTGTGTTTCGTGAAAGGTATCTCTTTAGAGGGCTGCTCCCTATCGACCCTCGGTTATAATTTTGAACAGTCCTTTGTCTTTTATATTTCTGTTAGCCTCTGATTTTAGGGTCAAAGTATGTGCAGGAGTATTTTTACTTACGATTTCGTATACTAAATCAGCCGTAAGATTTGAGCTTTTCAAACTACCGTTCAAGTTTCTCACAACATCCTCGGCCACACCATAGTGACCTGGGCCTAGTGTTACTACTGTAGTGTAATACTGTGCCTTCCCACTCCGGGCGGCACGCAAAGTTTCATCCGAGTTACACCTGCCTTTTCACACTCATCACGGTCTCTGAAAACCGTAAAAACGGATTCTTTAGTTTCAATACTTAAAAACTTGGTAGCCATTGGAATCTCGCATATTCCAACCTCATACGAATCACGACTAAATTCGATGGGGCCGTGGAATTCTGTTATAAAGTTGGCCAGAATGTTGCCAGGATGCACAGACAGAGAAGAAGAGGACGGGAGTGTGACGTAGAAGTGGTTAGGCGCCATGTTGCACACTATTTAAGCTTCATTATTGCATCAGCTTTTATATAAGTGTTGAAGCTTTCTGGGTACCCTAACTCTTTCACCAGGTACATTTTTCTCTTTCCTGATCCTTTGCTAACTAAAATTTTTTTCAATTTTAAATTTTTTTTTTAAATTAAATGTCACTTTCTGCAGCTCCTCGCCGTAAAATCCTCCTGCAATTTCTTCTCCATTCAAATCTTCAACGTAATACAGCATTATCTCGTCTTTAGGTCTCATAGCCCTAACTTTAAAAATCTCACGTGTCCAACTTTGCTCAAATCCCTTCCTGAATTTATAACCCGAACGCGGCAGCCTTACATAATCACTGATTTTGAAACACGCAGTGTCGTGGCAGTCTATGTTTGTCTTTTCTCACCTCACGCTCTGTGTGCGTGCCTCTTTCTAAAATTTCGTTAGGTGTTGTCCCAATCGCACGGTGGTGTGGACAGTTGTAAGATGAGGCCAGCGAATACAGGATGTCTATATAGCTGTATGTGTTTTTCTGTGTGAAATAGCGATGCATGCGTTCTTTTATGGTACGTTGAACACTTTCAGCTAAAGAGGCCTTATGTATAGAATTGCTAGTGTAGTAACTGATATTAAACTCTGTCAACATGCTCTGAAAAGCTCGGCCTATAAATTCTTTCCCCATGTCCGTACAAATATAGCCTGGAATCCTGTTTTCTTTCAACATCAACGTTTTGGTGGCTTTAGCAACTGTTTGAGGCGATTTATTTTTCAGGGGAAATAGCCACAGATATCTAGAGAATACATCTATTATGAATAGGGTGTCGTGGTAGCCACCATTATACACTGAGTGTCTTTGCATGTTTGTTAAATCCGCTTGCCAAATTGAGTCAATCGCGGCCGCTGTTGTCTTGGCTGTTTTAAATCTTTTTCTCACTGGTTTATGAAGTCTATAAGCATCCTGCTCCTGCAAAAACTTCACAACATTCTTTTTCCCTACTCCATCATTATAAACACCTCTGTACAGTCTATCAACGCCGCCGTAGGTGGTTGGGCTAGAAATGTCATAATAACGTTTTCTTAATATGTTAGCCATTTGCGTATTTTAGAGACACGCGGGGAGGGTTGACCGTTGTTGTTTGGTCTCTTCTTTCTCCACTTCAGAGATGCTACCGCTGGGGGTAATGGCGTGCTCAGTTGTGGCACATGCGAGGCTTGCTCCAAGTCCTTTAACCTGTTCAGATTTCCCTCAATGTTTTGGGGACATTTATTTGTTGTAGTGTTGCTTTAATATGCTACCATCCTCATGGTGAGGGGGGCCTATCCCACTTTCTCACCAGGTCATGGACGATGTCGACGATATTCAAGCCCTGTACCTTTGTTCCTTCAACAATGACCTCACTTGTATCGGTCCACTGTATAATGGGATCATCATTCAATAAATTATAAAGACTTAAGCCTTTATTCCTCAATGTATGCGGGAGACTACTTTTTAATACATGCTCAATATTTTGTGGGGTTGATCCTTTATTCTTTGACTGGTCGTGTCTAGCCGCGACCCCAGTTTCTATGCCTCAGTATTCAGCATCGTCTGTGCTGTGCCTAATAACTACAGGGACCTCTGTCGGATTCTTATAATTTTCATACGCATGAAGAAATTTCTGCAGAGCTTCTTGGTATAAGATTCTTTTCTCATCAGGTGACTTTTCACTGTTTAATAGGTCTAACAATTCGCTTTCCATTCTTTTAAGCCTGCTTTTACGGGGTTCTAGAACCGTGTCTTGATTCTTTGAACTTTGCAGTGAAGCATACACCTCGTGCGGAAACACTACCACTTTCTTCATTATATTAATCTAGTCAGTAAAGGCCCCAAAACTGAAAATAAGATGTGGAGGAATGAACCTCCTCTTTGTACGATAATTCGTTTTTTCTTCCTCACAGTTTGACTTTTACGAGCTAGTGTGCGTATTAAGTTCTTGTAACGGCGTAGGCGAGCCTTCTGAGGAGGTTTCATTGGTACATTGCATTTTATAACGTTAGGACAGATTTCACAGATGCATTTTAAAAAGGCCGAGTCAATATTTTTAACAAACATCTGCTGCAATGCCCGGCGCAGTCGATGATAATGTTTTATTAATTCATGGTATTTCTTTAGCCTCTGTCATTCTGGAATATACACCGTTTCAGACTCGTTCGGGAATATATTCATTCTTAGAAGCACCCTAAACGTGTTTCGCTGGTGAAGGTCACAAAGCAAATATCCGTAACGTTGACTTGTAGCTTCTTTATAAACTTCCAGAAAATCCTTCCGCTGATTCGAGAACATATGATTGGCTAATGCCCCAATTTGTGATACATCTCTACGTTGTGCGAATTAGACTAGATATTGTGTATTTAACGACACATCACGCATGTATCTATTTTTGAAAAATAGATTCTGATTGATGAAGAATACACTTATGTTAAGATGGTGGGAGAACACTGTAAATGTCTCGGCAAACGTTTTACCTATTTCTAACATGAGATCATCAATTACAATGAATGTATGTTCATTTCCCTTTAAGAAATTAACATCATATACATCTTTGTGGAACAAAACATCACCTTGGTACTCGTTGAATACTGACTGGTATGTCGAATAGCACCATATGACTTTATGCACAAATTTTGAGAACATCTCCCCCTATCTTTAATGATTTTTAGTATAAACACAGTTTTACCACATCCTGTAGGGCCAGATATAATACATGTGGATGGGCTCGTGAACCTGAATTTTTCTACAGAATCCATCTCTAACACGTCACACTCCTAAGTAAATAAATAAAATCTTAAGTGATGCTCCTTATACTCTACAATCTTGTTTTCCCTCGTCTTCCCAGAACCGTGAATGATGATTTGGGCGAGGTACTGCGCCAGCAACATGTCCCCATCATCGATATTACAGACGATTCCGATGACAGTGTAGTTGTGCCTACAGGCTCCACCCCGGCTAGCGAACCCGTACCAACGCCAGCTGTAGCGCCCCCACGCGACAATTCAAAGTAGAGGCATGATGATGAATCGCCTTCCACGTCAGGTATAAAGCGTGCCAGGAGTGCTCAGTCTGTTAGACTCCCAGTAATAGAGTCCCAACCCTCTACGTCTTACGATACGCTCCCCCACACTAGCTCCTTCCTCAAATAAAAATGTGCTCCCTTATTCCTGTTCAATTCCGGTCGCATCCTCCACAGCAGCAGCAGCAGCTTCTCGTTCTGTAGAGGATGGTATAACATTCGAGCTGGTGCGCACTGCCACCCCAACCCCAGCCCTGACTAGAAGTTGGTACGTAGTCAGGATTGACCCTGGAGCCATGTATAGCAATGGTGTTGAACACGGTCTGCGACGCGTAGTTGAACGTATTGTGGAGTTTGCCCTTTAGAACAGTCCCGATCGTGAAGTCAGGACGAGGTTGTCCTTTGGGTTCGGGTTAGATGACGGGGATGTAGATGATTTTGGGTAGTAATACCATACAGACGCTTGGCTGCTGTAGATATAGAATATATTTTAGGGCGTATTGCAGGCCTCTCAAAGTAGTACAATCTTCAACATGGACAACTTCACGATAGATATTGACCGGGTATTCCGTGTTGCGGGACGACATGCGGCCACGCCTTATACTCTTAACTTTAATTCGCAGGCTACTTACAAAAGGCATATAAACACCGAGCGTGGTTGCGGCTTTATAGCAGTAGTCTTAGCCCATATGCTTACTGTACTAAATACGTGGGTCAAAAAATTTGGTTGCCTACGGTTGTGCAGCGTGCTCGTAAACTGGCTTCAGATTGTAAGCTTGAGTTTGACTGTAATATGGGTCCTGAAGAGCTGAGAAGGGTAGAGCAGGAAATGAATGTTCGTATAGTTGTATCTGAAATGTGTATGATATATGTATGTTTTTAAAAGCAGTGTGAGAGACCGTACAAGCCCCCTACTTATTTAAGGGCTGTCAGGGTCAACGTATCTCCCCATCCGTAATATAAGGTGCCTTTACGCGAGTTATGATAAAAGTAGAAAATATGGAAGGCATCATGATTTGTGTAAGGGATGCCTCGAGTTTGCGGATGATATAGTGAAACATTGTAAGGATTGCCACATGGTGTGTGAGCAGTGTAAAAGCTCCAAATGTGAAAGTCGTGTAGTTGAAGCTGAGAAGATGGATTGTAATGTGTAACATATACGGATGCTGAAACCAAAGAGATTATCCCACATCTACTTGTAAGCTAGACTGTCTGCGATGAGTACATGGAAGTCGAGTGTGATGAGTACCACAAATATGGCAAGCGAACAAACGTTTTTAAAACCATCGCACACGACAACCCCGTGAAACTCTTTGTGTCCTATATTGTCAAGTTAGCGGACAAGCTAAAAAAAAATGACTGTGTATATTCTTGCCCATAGTGGTGCAAAATTTGATACACAATTCCTTTATAAAAAACTGCTTGAACACGAATCATCGCAGATATTTACAGGCGATCCCTTGAAAAGAGGAAACAAACATATACAGAAGCAAATAAAAGGTAATTTTCAGTTTAAAGACACTATTATTCATGCCTTGTAAATTAGCCAAGCTGACCAAGGTGATGGACGTAACCACCGAAGTTTGAAAACGCTATTTCACATACACTTTCCTCACTAGCGACACTTTAAATTACGTAAGACTACCTCCCCCTAAACATTACTTTAACTATGCCAACATGAGTGATAGTGAGCGTGAAGACTTTGACCGCTACTACAACAGTTTTAATGAAGATATTCCTTACAATATAGCGGATAAATGTGAGCGGTATTGTGTGAATGATGTGCGTGTGCTTAGAGTATGTGTCCAAGCTTTTAGAAGGATGTACATAGACCGGTTCAACTTCGATCCGCTAGAAGTCGCAACCACGATTCATTGTGCTTTACGGTCTTCAAGAACAATTTCATGCCTAAAGACGCCTTAGCCGTCATTCACAGAAACAGCTCACGCAGTTAAGGGCATAAGGTTATTTACTGGCCCATACACCTACAGCAACAGACCGGTGTATACAGGGCCGGATTTAGGAGTGGGCAAAGTGGGCAGCTGCCCATGGGCCTCCACATCTTGGGGGCCTCCACATATTGACAAGCCATTATCAAAATAGAAAAAACCCGAAACTAGAAAAACCCGATAGATGATCAACAAAAAAACACGCGCATCCAATACCACTGTAGTACATAAACTTTTACCAATTACTATTTGTTGTGTACTGATTATTATTTTGTTTTTATTACTCTTTTAGGCCTACTCTCACTATAATGGAATACCCGAGTAACCCGAGGCTTTCATTTTTTGCAGAAATGAGTGGAATGGACAGACACAAGAGTGCACGATGTTTTGAAAGTGTATGTATGTTAATTATATTATGAATCTTATGGATGACTTCAATTATGTCTTCCCCTAAGGTAGGGGGGCCTCCACATGGAGGCTGCCCAGGGCCTCCACACGTCTAAATCAGGCTCTGGGTGTATATATAAAACATGACCGCAACAAAGAAGAAGTACCCATTAAGGTCAATATCGTGTTTTTTGGGTGGATGGTCTAAGCGAAGACCATGCCACTGGTAAGAAGACTGTGTAGTCCTTTAACGTTTGTTAGTGGCATGAATGCCCACGTCCTGAGGTTGGAATCGTAGGAGATATCCATGGTAGATCACTTGCCGACAGTCTTGCATGGACCCGCACCCGTGATCAGCTTATAGGCTCCCAGTTCACTCACAAGGTCTTGTGGGAGCACGAATATGATGCACGGATGGAGGCAGATGAGGAGTACCGTGAAGAAATAACACAATCAAACGTTCAATGGTGTTGGATCCTCTCAAATGCAGCGATAGCTTGTTCAGAGGGCGTACAAACCCATTCAAGCTATACTTTCCACCTACAGAGGGCGTGAAACTCCATTACTACGACTTCTGTTCTTTATGCCCCTACGTGATGAAGAACAATCCGTACCCCGTAGGAGCACCTGAAAAACTGGTGGGACCCGCTCTGCCCACCATCGAAGAGTTCTCAGCAAATTTGAACGAGAACTATTTCGGTCTTTCTTTCGTAGACGTGCTTCCCCCTCGCGACTTATGGATGCCGATCTTACCCGTTGTTATAGACCACAAGCTCATGTTTCCCCTGCGTGAAGTGCGCAGAGAACAATGGGACCTGTAATAGGGTGGATCGATTTTACATTTTTTTCGATTTCCATATTCTAATAGAGACAAAAACTTGCGCATGCATGAGAAAATAGCCTCTGCAAAATCCTAGCTTAATAGGTAATCATCTCTTCTGCCCCCGGCAGAGCGATGAAAATCATATTTTAGTGGTCAAAAACGTATTTTTAAACCCTAGCCTAGAGTCATAAAATTTTGCGTGTGTGTTATTTCATGCCTAAGCAACGATATAAATACTATGGGAAATATATAAATGCATTATTTAAGACAAAGAGCCGATCTGAAAATATGTATAATATACATATTTTCAGATCGGCTCTTTGTCTTAAATAATGCATTTATATATTTCCCATAGCATTTATATCGTTGCTTAGGCATGAAATAACACACACGCCAAATTTTATGACTCTAGGCTAGGGTTTAAAAATACGTTTTTGACTACTAAAATATTATTTTCATCGCTCTGCCGGGGGCAGAAGATGATTACCTATTAAGCTAAGATTTTGCAGAGGCTATTTTCTCATGCATGCGCAAGTTTTTGTCTCTATTAGAATATGGAAATCGAAAAAAATGTAAAATCGATCCACCCTAACCTGTAATCACACAACCAACCAACGGAAGATCAGAGGTGTATACACAAGTCCTGAGGTGTCCCTAGCCGTTCGCCACAGTTACAGAATATTGAAGATATATGAGGGGTGTGGAGGTTTCAAAAGCTACCCAACCTTTTCATGCCATATATAAACACTTTTTTGAAGGATAAGGTAGAAGCATCAGGGTATCTGCGAGGAGTTGAGACCGAAAATGGAAAATTAGCGTATATTCAGCGCTACCATGATCGTGAAGGGATACAACTTGACCGGTCCCATATTGTAAAGAACCCGGGCAAGCGCTTTAGTGCAAAGTTGTGCCTAAATAGTCTTTGGGGGAAGTTTGCACAGAATACAGGCAAGGGGAACCTCGATCTAGCCCAAAGTTATAATGAGGTGTGGGATTATGCCAATGCTCCCGATAAAGAGGTCATGGAGATCATGAATGTGGGTAATATGTACATAATAAAGTACAACATTACCGAATTGGCTACAGATACATCAGGTGTTGCAAACATACCTTTAGCCAGCTTCACAACAGCATACACTCGCATCAAACTTTGGGGTCTACTGCATTCTCTTGGGCAAAGGGTTCTGTACCTAAGCACAGATAGTGTGATATTCACAGAGAGGAAGGGTGAATACATGCCGCTTATTACAAGGCGTTACAAGGAAAAGAAGTACCTCAAAAGGCCTTGCGGCCCATACCGAGAGGTACCAATGAAAACAAGGGGAACATTTTCTACACACTTAAATAGTGTGCAGGATTTGGTCTAACCTTTTCTTGAAATGATCCACAGAGGAACTGTTCACAACTTCTGAAGGTAACCTGTTCCACGTGTCACAGATCTTATAGGTAAAGTAATTCCCACACACACTGGAGAATTCCTCAGAGAATTGACTGATGAGATCAAGGATGAGTATGGTGATAGTGCCTATGCTGATTCTTTTGTATCAACTGGTCCAAAAACTTATGGGGCACGGTTGAGGGTTGGGGAGGAAGTGCGATATATCGTGAAGGCGAAGGGCATCACGCTTAACCAGGCGAACCGTCGGATCGTTAACTTTGATTCGCTGAAGGAGCTAGTTTGCTTAGAAGATGAGAGTGATCAACCGCCCCAACTGACTGTAGGGACCCACAATATTCGGCCACAGAAACTGGGGTGTGTGAAAGAACTTAGGGGACGAAAGTGTGTTGTAGCACATATAGGAAACGCTACCAGTTACCTGGCACCTACGATCCCTTACCCTTTGGGTACCATAGCCCTTGAATGTTTTGTTATATATACCTTTGATAACCTTTAGTTAGCTTCCACCCGAATTGTTCATTCTGATGAAGGTCAAGCTTTTCACTCCACCTTAGACCTACAGTTTAACGTGGAATCCGAACCACGCCCCATCAGCAGCCCAGCGTCTTAACCACTAGGCCACGTAGGGTACCCATTTATCTACCATCCACTTTCTTTTATTGTGTGGAAGGATGAACAGCTGGATTTTGCTGCGCGCTGGCTGCCGTCGGGTCTCGAACCCGGGGCCGATGGATTCGTAATCAGCGACGCTAACCACTACACCACCGAGGCGCAATATATATATATATATATATATATGTGTGTGTGTGTGTATGTGTATGTATTTACTTGTTAACGATATGTTTATTTATTTATTATGCGTAGCTTAATATATTCCATGAATTAGAGACTAATTATTTGCTGATAATATGTTTATTTATTTAAAATACATTGTTTCAATTAGTGTTTCATTTCCTCCTTCGTGTGTGTGTGTGTGTGTGTGTGTGGTGTGTATGTGTGTGTGTGTGTCTGCAGGAAAAGGCTAAGCACCGCCCACTGTATGGCCGATCAAAGGGGTCACATGACTCCGACCACTAGCTGATCTCAGACGTGTATTTTGAAGAATTCTCGCGTAGACTGAAAAAGTAATGGCTACCTTTGATATTAAGTGCTCGACATTCATGAAGTGGAATTCGATAAAGTCCACAGATGTGAATCCCGAGTCCTCCCTCCTTTGAGGCTTTTAAGACTATATTGAGCCGAGCGAAGCGTGAGTAGCAGGAAGTCCAAATACTCTATTCTGGCGAGAATATTATGGGCTTACGTGGCTCAAACAATGTTATGGACTACGTCGTAGGACTAAACTGTGTAAAAGCGCACATACACCGCGAAGTGAAAGAAGCATCACGTGCAGAAGAGAAGCAACGGGTAATGAGTCTTGTTGACGAATGGTATGACAAAGGGTATTTTGTCATGTTACATCACACCGAGTACGCATACCCTGCGTCTGAGAATGTAAATCTTGTTATCATGGACAACCTAAAATATTTTTATCATTACGCTCATATATATCATGATGAGGTTCGCAGTGAGGTTGTGGCTAAAAGCCTGTGTCGGTTTTTAATAGAGTTTAGGGATGAGTATCGCTTGCTAAGCAAAAAGGACAGATATGAACACATGTTTCTCTCAAATATAGCACCAGAGTGTTAATAAAATGTGTGTAGTTCGAGAAAATACAATGTTGAATACCCCTGAACGAAGCTGTATGGTTTCGATAAAACATTAAAGCCGTTATTACTTCATGTAACAGAAAAATTCTGATTGCCCGACATAATGGGATATAAGTATTCACATGACTCTTTCATCTTGGAGCAAGCCCGTGCACGAATCACTAACGCTTGGTATGACGCGCCCATGTGACTCATCCCCCCACACCTCCCGCCGAGCCAAACCGCTCGCCGGCTGCTCATAGT
>JAJOZX010008907.1:0-27500 GCA_023014485.1 Bathynomus jamesi | reverse complement strand
CAAAGTTTTTCAACATCGCAGTGACAATACAGCTACTAAGCATCATACAGCACATGCAGTTGACACAGATGGGAACACCCGAACCGTTTTCTGGCTGGAGACTACCAGAACAGGTAAGCGGAAACGATTCTTTCTCTGAGAACTATAGGGCTACAAAACACGCCACACGGAAGGATAATAATGAATTTGGAATGCACAGGGACAACGCAAAACTAAGAACATAAATATGTCCTGGCTAATATTCAAGGGCTAAAACCGAACTATTCACCAAACAAATTTCATACCTGAAAGAATTTATGGATGAAACAAGGGCTGACAGCGCATGCCTCACAGAAATACATCTTAAAGATTGCTAAGGAGACTGTGAAAACTGCGAATACTGTATAGATAAAAAACAAATACATATCTATCATTACAACTTACTATGAGCTGATATAGGTGCATAAGAGTCATATGATAGAGACGATAATAAGTAAATCAAACAGCTTCGTGGAACTTTTGGCAGTAAAAATATAAAAACTAAACGTATTACTTATAATCATCTACAGACCCCCGAACACTCTAACTGAAAAATTCTCGGATTCTGATCAGAAAGATCATGCCCATCACAACTTATAGAGCACTATAACAATATTCTAGACGCACTTGAAAGCAATGAAATCTACGATTTCATATACACGGATTTTGCTAAAGTGTTCGACAGATGTGATCATGGTATAATGGCACATAAAATGAAACATATGGGAATAACACGCAAAGTGGGAAAATGGATCTACAGTACAATTTCGTCAGAGAGCATCGGCAGGTCGAAAAAATCCAAGGTATATCATTATCAAAATTGGAGGTACGCAGCTCGGTGCCACAAGGAACAGTATTGGCCTCACTCCAATTTATTATCATGCTAACAGACACAGACAATGAAGTAACCAACAACCATATAGTAACGTCCCTTGCAGACGATACAAAAATCAGCAGAAAACTCAATGATGCAGAAGAGGTGGATGCCATACAGAGGAACACGAACAGAATATACAAATGGTCAGAAGACAAAAATATGACAGTTAACACCGAGAAATTTCAGCTCTTGAGATATGGAGGAAATGAAGAGGTAAAATAGACAGCATATTATGCCCTAGATAGACAGGAAATTCAGGGAAGCAAGAAAGCAATAGATTTAGGGTTTATAATGACCGACGATGCAAAATTTGAGACACAAAATCAGATAACGATAAACAAAACAAAAACAGTTATAGGACAGGTACTGCGAACTTTGAAAGAAGGATTAAGAGATTAATGATTCTCTTGGTGAAAACACTGATCACAACAAAACTTCAATACTACTCACTCTTGACGTTCCCATTGAAAAAAAGGAGAAATTAATAAACTAGAAGAAATTCGAAGAAATCCAGTAACCACCCAAACAACAGCGCAAAATAAGAAAAGTAAAATGTATAGTGTTCCCAAACTAAAGGCCAGACAAGGGACACCTTCAACTCTAAAAGAAAATAGCTTGGTCGTCAGCGGGCAAAGACTACTCAGCCAGCTTCCAAAGGAGATTAGGAACATTACTGATGTCAACGTAGAATTCTTCAAAAGAAGACAAGACGCCTGAATCAGGACAGTACTAGATGAGCCGGGCGTAACTATCTGCGATGGAGATCGCAAAGAGGAAATCGTTCTTCCTTTCCACCAAGCCAGCCCTGGAGATGGGTTCACCAGCTTCACCTTCATGTAAAGATAGACCAATGCACGGAACTGCTACGAAGTTACGAGGTGTATATATATACGGGGCTCCAATAAACCTTAGCCACCCCGCCCATGGCCTAAACCATTAGAGGTACAGTAAAACTAAACATACCTTACAAAAGATAATTTAATCCTGCATTTAATGAGAAACAATTAAAACTTGGTGTTCCCGCCATTGGCTTCCAAGACAGCCTGAATTCGCTTTGGGTAGCTTGCCAAAAGTGACGTGAATAGATTTTGATCGTTACGCAAATTTGCTAAAAGAGTTTCAATGTGTTGCGTCATTGTATCCTTCGAAAATCGATTTGCTGCAGGTTCTTGAAAGAAGAGACATTCAACCTTGTCCTTTATAACTGATCCAATGTGTTCACAGACGTTCAGGTCAGGAGAATTTCCTGGCCATTCTTCATTTCCAAAGAAATCGATCTCATGCTTCCGCAACAACTGTTGAGTGGCTAATGCCTTAAAGCAGGGGGCCTTATCGTGCAGAAGTGTGACCTGATCGACATCCATAACATTGGTTGGGTTTCTTAGAAAAGGAATGACATGCTGGGATAGAATAATATCACGAAAATACTGTCAATCCCAACTCTAACCATTTGGCTTCAGCACCCACATGAGCTTCTTTGCAGTGAACAAAACAAACACACCAACACAGTCTGGACTTTTTAATAATTCGCGATAATGTTCATTGTCATCGATTTCATCTGGTGTTGTGGCCCACACTCGATCATTTTGGTAGTTAGGCCGACGTGTTACGTAAACAAAAAATTCATCGGAGACAGCTAAATGCATGAAATCATCCACATCCCAATCTTCAAGATAATGGGCAAACCACATTCTGTCATCGATGTTAAGTTGAGTTTTTCTTGGCTTTGGAAGTTCATGCCAATGCTTTAAACCTTGCCTATGACGGTACAGTCGAATGATCCACCACTAACGATCTTTCCTCTCAACACTTCGATCTCTCTAGAAAGTTTAGCACAGCTGTTTTTCCGCTTACGCGTACCGCTTTCAATGATGTCCTTTGTTTCCTGAGAGAGTGGCAAATTTGGGCGCCCAGATTTGGTTGTATCCATTTCACATTCATCCAAAGTTTTATTCCAATTTCTTTTGACGAAGTCCTCACTTCTTCGCAACTTTTTGGCAACCCATGAACGTGTTATAAAGGTGGCTCCAGCATCACGAGCTTCCCGAAATGTTATTGCTCGTATGCGATCTATCACACGTTGCCTCTCCGAATTACCAATGAATTGAGAAGCCATCATATTATCACTTTATCAGCTAGAGTAATTTTAATACCTGCAATAAAGAATTTTATATATTTTTATAATCACTAAAAACTATTTCGACATAAGTAAACATGTGAGCTGTAAATGGGGGGGGGCAAAATTTTTTTGGAACCCCTTTTATATACACATATAAATGCTGGTGTATATTGACTGTAAAACCTATTTATGAATTAAAAACATTTGTTTAAAATGTAAAAGTCAGTGGAATTCCGTGGTAGGAAGAGCATACTCGTACCTTATCGAGTTAAAGGGAAGAAAATCTGAATTAAAGACAGTTTTACGAATCGTCTTAATTAAACACAACTGCGTATTCACGACGAAGAGTGAAAATAGTGATTTTCATGGATTAAAAATATTTATTAAAAAATTATTCATTGATAAAATAAAAATTAAAATAATTTGAACGTGAAATAGAAAAAGTACGGAATTTTTAGTATTTATTTATATTACAGCAATTTGGTTCTTCAAAAATTTCAACTTTACGAAAATTTTGTGGGAAAAAGTCCGAAGCTAAAATACTTTATAAATGTTCGCCGCAAAATAATATTTAGCTGCTTGGAATAAAGTTCACCTCGAATTTCTAAAAAGCATAAAAAATTAATAATCGTAATGACTTTTATTTTATTATTATTATTCAACAGAAAGATAGAATACAAAAAGAAACAGAGTATTACCAATAACTAAATTTTTGTGTTCTAAAAAATGTTTGTAGGTGAACCTTTTTTCGAAACTGTAATGCCGTATAATATAATACAACCTTCTGTCATTTCCTTCCTTTTGGAGTAATGACAATAAGTTATCCCCACAATGAAACTTCATTTATGATATATATATATATATATATATATATATATATATATATATATATATATACACACAGCGTGTCCCAAAGAAATGTATACCCACTTTGTTCGATAATACCAGCTATGAGGATAATAAATATATTACTGTTTATATGTTTTTTAATAAAGAATTTTCGGTGCTCTTCCAATATGTGCTCTACCGCGAAACTGTGATCTACCATATTCCAATACGTGCTCTACCGTGAAACTAGCCTTATAAGGCTAACTAACGAAAATATCATGACTTAACCTAACCAATCGTTAGGTCAACTATACGCCCTTGACGATTGGTTAGGTTAAGTCGTGATATTTTCGTTAGTTAGCCTGGAATATGGAATATTAGTTGGAATATGGTAGATCACAGTTTCGCGGTAGAGCACATATTGGAAGAGCACCGAATTTTCTCCTGAATCTAAATATGTAATTATTTTTATTAAAAATTGAAGAACAAAAAAGTTACATATGTTTAAATTAGAATTATTATTTTCGAGACTTCATGTGCGATATTTTCTAATATTTTTTTTTATGGCCTGGCCTGCCTTTTAACCGACTGTTTTGAGATACTTATGTTTAGTGCCTAGCTTAGCCTAGCCATTTCGTTGAGTTCTAATTAGGCAAGACTACAGTTTTGCTCTAACCTTATCTAACATCTTATAACTCTGCGACGTTTGTTCTTTTCTAACGACAATTTGAACATCTTAGATAAAGTGTCATTTAACCATGGAATTTGTAAATTTTTTGAATTAACTAATAATTACAACATTTATGGTTCAATATCAACACTAAACATAAGTATCTCAAAACAGTCGGTTAAAATATTAGAAAATATCGCACATGAAGTCTCGAAAATAATAATTATAATTTAAACATCTGTAACGTTTTGTTTTCAATTTTTAATAAAAATAATTACATATTTAGATTCAGGAGAAAATTCTTTATTAAAAAACATATAAAAAGTAATATTTATTATCCTCATAGCTGGTATTATCGAACAAAGTGGGTATACATTTCTTTGGGACACGCTGTATATATATATATATATATATATATGATGCAAACCCCAAAAGGGAAAAAAATTCATTCGTCATTCATTCATTTCACGTGTCTAATTGTGAA
Organism: Bathynomus jamesi; assembly: GCA_023014485.1. NCBI lineage: Eukaryota > Metazoa > Arthropoda > Malacostraca > Isopoda > Cirolanidae > Bathynomus > Bathynomus jamesi. Next base: position 22,504 of record JAJOZX010008907.1, on the reverse strand, counting down.
ATTCATCCCATATATATATATATATGGGATGAATTTCACAATTAAACACATGAAATGAATGAAGGATTTTTTGTTCTTTTTCCTTGTGGGTTTCCATCATATATATATATACACACACCTCGTTAACCTCATTAACCTCGTTTAAGTTCCGTGTGTTGGTCTCTCTTCACACGAAGGTCAAGCTGGTGGCCTCGCCTCTAGGCCTGGCTTGGTGGAGGAGTGAGTTGCTTTTTTGCGCCCTCCACCGCACATAGCCAGGTACACCGGGCTCATCTGGTATAGTCCTGAGCCAGGCATCTAGTTTCCTCTTGAAGACTTCAACTTAGATCTCTGTAACGCTTCTGAGGTCTTTTGGAAGCTGGTTATAAAGTCTTGGCCCCCTGACAACCAAGCTATTTTTCTTCAGTGTTGACGAGGTCCCTTCTCCCTTGTCGGGCCTTTAATTTGGGAACACTACGCATTCTGCCTTTCCTATTTTCCAGCGTTGTTTGGATGGTAATTGGGTTTAGTTTGAGGTTTGGTACCAGTGTTTCGATCGTTTTCCATATGTACATTATGGTGTACCTCTCTCTTCTTCTTTCCAAGGAGTACAGATTTAGTTTAGTAGTCTTTCCTAGTAGTTGAGTTTTTTGCAGCCATCACTCTTGACTGCAAAATGTCTCTGCGTTTCTTCTAGTTTGTTAATTTCTTCCTTTTTATATGAGGACATCAAAACTGAGCAGTATTCAAGTTTTAGTATGATCAGTGATCTCAATAGGAGAATCATTACTGTCTTGTCCCTCTTTTTGAACGTTCTTAATACCTGTCCCGCGACTCTTTTTGCTTTGTTTATTGCTATCTGATTTTGTGTCTCGAATTTGGCATCATCTGTCATTATTACCCCCCCCCCTCTAAGTCGACCGCTTTCGTGCTTCTCTGAATTTCCTGTCTATCTGGAACATAATATGTAGTTTGTTTTAGTTCTTCATTTCTACCATATCTCAAGAGCTGAAATTTCTCAGTGTTAAATGTCATATTATTGTCTTCTGACCATTTGTATATTTTGTTCGTGTCCCTCTCCAAGGCCTCCACCTCATTTGCATCGCTCATTTTTCTGTTGATCTTTGCATCGTCCGCAAAGCTGTTACTATACTATTGCTGCTTACTCCACTGTCTATGTCTGTGAGCATGGTAATGAACAGAAGTGGGACCAGTACTGTACCTTGTGGTACTGAGCCGCGTACTTCCGATTCTGATGATGATATACCTTGAATTTTAGCGACCTGTAAACGTTCTCAGAGGAAGTTGTAGATCCAGTGTCTTTTCTTCCAAGGTTATTAGCATTTCTTCGGTTGTTTTATCCTCTAATAACAGTTTTCTAGATTTATGTTTCCTGTTTTGCATTGTCCTTCGAGCACTCCAAATTCACTTTTCTTCAGTGTCGCATGTTTTGTAGCTCCGTTTCCATTTACCTGTTCTGTTAGTTTCTTGCTTGGGACGGTTCGTCTCGAAGGTCCTCAGCTGTGTCGACTGTACGTGATCTATGAGGTTTAGTACCCGTATTGTGTCTGCGATGTCGAGAAAATTTGCTTTGTAGCTTGTATTCATAGGTTTCTTGCCGTTTTTCCTATTGTCCTCTAAGTGTGTAGGGAGGTGATGATGATATCACTTCTTACCATATTTGCAGCCCTCCTGCCTTACATAATATTTGTAGATGATGGCGTGATAAAATTTGCAGCTGTAGTCGAATTTACAGTGACCGTTAGTTTAATAAGAATTACACATGGTGGGGTGCTCATATATACGCTGGCCTTTCTTATATCTGTAAATGCCCTTTGCAGAGTATTTGCATAAAGTTCGTACCACAATTTTACTCGTTTTTTTTTTTTTTAAAGATAGCCTCAGTCTATTAGTGTGATTTCCTCCTTGTTTTTCGCCATTTACTCTATTCACGCTAGTGTTCTCTGACTGATCTACGCGTGTTTCGTTTCGTTCCTTTGTCACAATCATTTTTTCGTCCTGTTCGTGTGTCGGTATTCCGACATGTGACGTTTGTATTTGCTTCACATTTCTTCGTCTTCTTTCCTGTTTCTTTCTGCTCGTCATTTATACTTTCTTCTTTTCTACTTATTCAGTATCTCTTTGTTTTAAAAACTGTAAACAAATTTATTTCCGTTATACATCTTTTACAGAAATATTTTACTCCATTTAGTTGTTTGACAATTGCTATAAGAGTGAGTAGTATGAGTGCTTCCATATAGACCGAAATGGGTCGATTTCAGAATTTCTTTCTTGAGTCCTTCACGTCTGTTTATGAGCTACATTTACGAAAAACCTTGGCATGATGACATCACGCGGTCCTCACGGTCCTTTATGAGGTGAGGCGGGTAGGGAAAGGTTAGATTAAGGGAGACTTCATGAGTTCTTATTAGGTACATTTAAGGAGAGAGTAGCACCGCAGTGTCCCAAGGGTGACACCTGGAAACCAGATTCACCCCGCTCACATGCACTCGCCGCACGTCCGCGCCCACGCGTCCGACGTACGCCCACACGCCCACGTTCAACCCACGCGCCACACTGCCGCATCTTAACCAAGCCTACAGTGCTATCTCATGCTTCAGGCATCTGCTCATATATATATATATATATATATATATATATATATATACACGCCTTGCCTCGGTGGTGTAGTGGTTAGCGTCGCTGACTACGAATCCATCAACCCCGGGATCGAGACCCGGTGACGGCAGCCGGCGCACAACAAAACCCAGCTGTTCATCCTTCCACACAATAAAGAAAGTGGTTGGTAGATAAATGGGTAACCTGGGCAGCATAGTGGTTAAGACGCTGGGCTGCTGGTTTTTGTGGACGGAGCCTATTGTGTCACGCCGTCCGGGCTCTCTTTGAGCGAGAAGGAAGTCGCGATCTTCTTGGAACTGGATCATCTGGAGAGCGTTTCCATGTGCAATGTCAAACAAATTGTTCAGCTTGCTTTTGAAAGACGTCTCGTTTTGGACTTGTTTTGGATTTTTCCTTCCCTTGTTCTTTTTCAAAGCCTGCCACTCTCTGAACAAGACCAAAAGCTTCTCCAAACAATGGTCCTTCCGGCTTGTTGGTATGTGGGCTCTTTCCCAAAATGAGAAAATTTCCTCCAGCACTTCTTCGGCGCTTTGTTTGGCGTCTTTCTTATTCACAACATGATGGTGCAATAAAACACCTAGGACCTGGCCATTTGAAGGCAGTTCACTGCCTAAAATCTTTTGGTCCGGTTTGTCCAACAAGTAAAAACCACGTGTTTTTGAGATGACCGTCACCGTAAGTAAATTTAACCAATGTATGGTATACCAATAGCTATTAAAATCTATTTCACATAGCTATATTTAACACTCCAACCTGTAAAAGAGCAGAAAACGGCATTAATTAGCACCTGTAATAGATCATAGTAATGAGTGACTCAGAGGAGAACATATAACCCCATGAGCGATCACTAATTATGGGTGTCCGGCGAATTTGTCTACAACAATTTGTCTAAAGATACAATTCATCTACAACAATTTGTCTACAACAATTTATCTACAGCAATTAGTCTACAGATACAATTTATCTACAATAATTTGTCTACAGATACAATTTGTCTAGAGAGGAAAAATGAAAGCTATTTGATGTTAATTATTATTCATTTTTCAAAAAATGAAAAATTTGTTTCTGCAATCGGTTTTCTTGAGAAATGATAAAGAAAAATGTTATTGGATATTGAATAAATTTATTTACTGAAACGACGCAATACACTCCAACATCTTTTTGAATAAGTCCGAGCTGGTGTGGCGCTTACGCCATACAAATTCACAAAAAATGACAAGAATTAGTGCGATATCTTGCAAAAAACAATAGTATAAGAAACTCGATTAGGTCAGGTTAGGTTAGGTCAGGTTAGGTTAGGTTAGGTCAGGTTAGGTTAGGTTTCTCAAGAAAACCGATTGCAGAAACAAAATCAGGGTCATCGACTGCCCTTGTTTTCAATTTCGTAGGAAAATCGAGAGCAGTCCATGAAATATACTAGGTCCAATATTAGTAATAGTTTCTCTAGACAAATTGTATCTCTAGACAAATTATTGTAGATAAATTGTATCTGTAGACTAATTGTTGTAGATAAATTGTTGTAGTCAAATTGTTGTAGATGAATTGTATCTTTAGACAAATTGTTGTAGACAAATTGTTGTAGACAAATTCGCCTAAAACCCTAATTATGCACCGATGTGAGTGAAATTTTTCACAATTTATTTTCTGCTATAGTGACACAGATTAGGCGGGTGGGAGTTGGAAAAATCGAAATTTCGATTTTATGGACCACCGTAAATATATATATATATATAATTTAGGGTGATTCAAATATGGGGGTAAAAAAATTTTTTTAGATTTTAATGTGTTCAACCATTTAAATGGTTAATTTCAGCATAAAAATAACTATCCTAAAATATTTTAGCAAATTTTTAATTTTTAAGGGTTGCTACCAGCAATTAAAAATTGACAGAACGACTCAAATTGTCAAATTTTTCCACACCACCCAGGAGGTACAGTACAAGGCGCATTGCTTTTTTTAATGTGGAAAGCTCCCCCGTAGGTCCTACCATAACCACAAGCATGCATAATTAAACTAGCATGATATTTGAGACATTAGCTGTCCTTACTTCATCAATGTTTCTTTTTTCTATCAGGGTAAACAGCCCTGTAGTTTTTCACTACTTGTAGCAAGAATTGTTTTTGATCTTCGTCATGTGTTAGTATTTTATTATATTCATTCATTAATTTTACTCCTCTTTCCGCTATATCATTCACGACTTTCCACTGTTTGATAGATTCCTTAGCGGAGTTAAACTCTTCATCATTATGCCATTCTTTAGCATCTTTGAGTAAAAATTTTGAACTAAATTCTGTTATTGTAAAGAATCTTTGAGTATTTGATGTGACAAAATCTTCTAATTTCTTCGTTAGAATAAGTGCAGGATCTAGAAAAGCCCGCTTGCAGGAAGAGTTTCTTTTGTATTTTGCAAGGCCTTTACCATTTTGTTTTTTGTTTCAGTAGGCACTTACATCATATAAAAGGCCAACGCTACCAGTTCTTCTGATAGGTACCAGAGGTGACCTAACAGTTTTTAATAGCAAAAATGCAATTGTGTCATTTATTTGTTTGTAGACTACAAGATTCTGTAATAATTCCAGATCAAGATGAGGAGCCGCAAGATGACACAGGAGCTGTAAACCATGTCTTTACAATAACCGAGTAGCAAATAGGACAGATGTCTTTTACTTTTTGTCTTTTACTGAAATTTTGAACTGAGATTTGAACAAAAAATTTTAATGAATATGTAATTTTGGCCATCCACCTAGCCCGATGAAGTCCCGCTGGATGTTTAAATTTGATTCCAACCTTTTGGTTCACCTCCCAAAAAAATAATTAATTGGTAACTGCAATAGTTTTCTATGTAATGTTCTCCTGGTTGGAATGTGTCTAGTTGATTTGCTGCAAATATAATTATGTCATCTTTGATGTCATGATATTCATAGATATCTGGATCTGATAATACTGTTTCGTAGTCCTCCTTATTAATGCTTGACCATTTTTCTCTGAACTTCTTAAAAAGGGACTATATCTGGGCCAGAAGATGGTGATAAAGACTGAAACAACAGCTTCCAGCATGCATTAATTTCAATATGTGGTGCGACATGCCAGCCACAATAAATCGTTGTCGAATTTTTGTTCTAGAAGAATAGCTGCAGCATTTCTAGGACCAGTTATTGGCTGCCGTTGTATCGAACATGCATTTTATTTGTTCGCAGATGCCCCATTCAAGCGATGTTCTGATTGTTGGCATTAAAACTAGAGACGGCATTTCTGTCATCAATTTTGCAACATCAAGACTTCCTAATAATTTATCATCAAACAATTTTCTTACGTTTGCCTACCTTACTTTTCCATGTTGAAGGTTGTGCAGCACAGAAAACCAGATTCATCACTTTTACTCTCTCTGATCTGATTCTGATGATGTACTGGTGAGTATGGACAGCCTCTTCATTCTTCTTTCTTTTGACTTCTTTTCTGCTTTCCCCTTTGATAATGTTGCTTTTCTTGCTGCTCTTTGCTCTTTTTTAGCAACAGCCTTATCAATGGTACCCACTTTCCAGGACGTCCTTTCTCACGTTGCATTTTCAAGAATTTATTATCTTCTATTTTATTAGCTGCATAGCATTCTCATGAGCAATGTCAAATAAGTTTTTCCAGTTTATCTTTCCATTTTTCTTCTTATTATTTAAATTTTGTGATCTTTTCAATTTGTTTGCTTTGTTTTTCTTAAGCAGCTGCCATTCCTCAGTATCCTTGAATTTTATTACTACATGTACTCCGTTTTGCTGGTATTCCTGTTTTTTTCCAACTGCTAGCACATCATCTGCAGTAGAGTAGCATGATTCTCTAATGCCTCGCTTTTTAATATTTCTGTAGTGCATGAAGAGGGCCATCATTTCCTTCTCTGATGGTAATACGGATGTTTTAGTACTGCAGAGGGCTGCCCAATTAGCCATACTTCAGTTTCTTTTCTCGTAGAACTTCTCCCAACTGAGCAACTAGGTGATGGTGAGTTAGGCCTAGCTTCCATAATCGATTAATTGGTATCAAATTACGAGTTCCAAACAAACAACAATTAAAAGCAAGCTAATATATAAACCATTAATTAAAACTTCTGAAATATAAAACACTTAAACATAAAATCATAAGTTGTAAAAACAAACAAATTGAAAAAAGGGGAAACTTTGACGCCTGGTAGCACATAGTAAATTTTATTTAAAATTCACCAAATTTGGCATACAATACTTTTTTGTCATAGGGAACAAAAATACAGGTTGAACAATTAAAAAAAAAACTTTGATTTTTTTGAATCACCCTAAATATATATATATATATATATATATTATATATTATATATATATATTATATATATATATATATATATATATTATATATATAATATATATATGTATATAAAAATATTATTATTGTTACCAGGATCAGCTGGCGGCTATAAGCATGGGTTTCACCGACTTGCATGCCACTATACCTCGTGAAAATAATGTGGGCGCACACATAGCAACTGGGTTTATGTGAGATCGAGTGTGTAATAATTCATCAATAAATTGGGGTAATTTTTTGTAACACTTTTGGTACCTCGGAAATTTAAAAAATTATATAAAAGCGAAATATTTTTCACTGTCAAAAAAAAAAAGATATATTGATCTTCATTAGGTTAGGTTAGTTAAGGTTTGGCTAGGTTAGATTAGCTAGTACCTCATTAACTAATGGCCTAATACAGTGGTTCCCAAACTTTTTGAGTCATTACCGCATTTTCACATGGATACCTTCATAATAACCCCCACCCCACCTGTACCCCACGTAAAGCCAGTCCTAGTGTTGTCATGTCGTTATTTATGCACTTTCTGTATTTTAGAAGTACTTGCAAAGTACCAAATTACCCCACTGAAAAAGCCAAATTACCCCAATGGGTAATTTACCCATAGTTTGGGAAACGCTGGCCTAACAGAAAATACCCATAGAGTCTTCAGATATGTTTCAAATACTTATCACACCCTCCTCGGTTCGATGGTACTGAGGTTAGGTTAGGTTAAATTAGGTTTGTTAATTAGTTTTTAGATGTATGGATTTTAGAAAGTCGGTACCTCGCTTATGCGAAGATATTCATCGCGCACGTGTGTGTGTGTGTGTGTGTGTGTGTTGTATAAAATCTACCAAGAGTATACCCACAGCATCACTGCTTAAAATAATGAGATCCAAATAATGAAATTAATATTTGAACAGTTAAAGTTCCCGAACAATAATTGATTCCTTATACGTAACTATGCTATTTAAATAGGTCTTCCATCCAGATGTTACCTAGACCCATTGTTGCTTATCTTCGTTGATCGAGTGGATGTGGGGTTATGACACAGACTATGTCGTGGACGGCCTGCTATCAGTCGAGGCTCTCCTGTGTGTGTGTCCTAATTTACAAAGCTGTTTTAATATGCTAGAACTGACTGAACACACATTTGTTTAAATACAGCTGTAAAAAGTTATACATATATTGAGATTGAAAAAAGTCTCTATCAGCGTTTGTACAGAATCTGAAGTGTCTTATATGAGATCTTTTATCATAAAATATTAAAATTCTAACAATTTAAACATACAAACTTGTATAAACGGTATGCTTGAGTTTGTAAATGTCTGTGATTTGTACAGTTTGTGCAGAACAAGACTGAGATGCTTTTTTACTGTGGTATAAAGACGGGTAGTCGAGGCAAGATGCCTGGATATGAACAAAAACAGAGGGTTAATGCCCGGTTCAAATGTGCATTAAGGTGTATACAAAAATAATGAACATGAATTAAGGTGGGATACTTTGGTTAGAAAACTTGCCAGTAACAATCCTAGAGACTTTTAGTAATAATTAAAGCAATAAATAAGAGTGTAGTATTTCTTCCTGTTAGTACTGAAATGTGACACGAACTGAGAATATATCCAAGTTATGGAAAGATTACTACAGTGTACTATTCATCTCTGTGCATAGGAGTGATAATATTAATTGTGATGCCCCTTATAAAAGTTATTGTATATGAGACTAAACAGCCACAAAATGTTTAGATTGTAACAAATTATATGACATTGATAATATTTCTGCTAGAGCTCTGAAATATGGCTTTACATGCGCGTCTAGGCAGTACCCATAGATTTCATTCACACATAGAGAAGAATTAGTACAGAAAAGCATGAAGACTGTGCACTCATCCTCAACCCAAACGCCCACAGTGGGCGGCATGCTTGAAAATAGGAAAGCAGGAAACACTCAACAATTTTTAGGGAAAATAAATTGCCGAGAAATTTTACAGAGCAGATGGGAACACGGATGGGAACACGAATGGGAACACAGATATCATTTACACGACATCAGCAGGGATCTTACACCAATAATTATCAATTTTGTACGTGAAGAATTTACCACAAACATTCATATTGTACCGTTTCGATTCCTGTTTACTTCGAGTCGGATTCGTATTAATTGTAAAAAGTTTAGAATAGTCGATGCTGTCGATTATAATATGAAATTTAAAAACTTGGATGAGATCTCATTTGAAGTGTTACTTTTCTAATAACATTCCATTGGTTCCTAAACCACCGTATTCGTCGGATTTGGCACCCTGTGAATTTTTCCTCTTCCCCAAGCTGAAAAACACTCTCAAAGGTAAAAGATTTCAGGAAGTACCAGAGATCAAAGAAAATATACACGAGAATTGAATAACATTCCGAAAGAAGAGTATAACAGGTACTTCAATAAATGGCTGGACCGCTGAAATCACTTTACAATCAGAAGGAGACTACTTTGCAGGAGCCAACATAGGTGCTATTTCTAACCGTTGCGGAGCTACGGACGTTTTAAGATGTGCAAACAACAAATCCCTACTAGTGTGTAATTCGATAGATGGCAGCACTGGTGGTAGTTTCGGTTAACGAAGTTACCACTACTAATCCTCAGTTTTTTCTTTCAGTTGGTTCTGATCTGTGGTAAGAGACTGTGTTGCGCTAAGGTGAACAATCAAAATCAATCAACAGTTCACACCCACTGAATACGCTGATATCCATTTCATTTGTGGAGTCTGTGATGGTAACAAGAGAGCGGCAGTTGAGGAATATCGAGACGTTTTCCGAACCGCCGAATACCGAACAGGCATGTGTTTAGTGACACACACCAGAGATTAAGGGAAACAGGGACAATTGTTCCACGTAACCAAGAACATGTAGCATGACGGCCCGTTGCTGTGGAGGAGCGCATACTGAACCTAGTACAACGTAGCCCAACTACGGGTGTTCGAAGGATTTCTAGACAAATTGGTGAATCCGCATCGCGTGTCTAGCGAACCATAAATGATGAGGGTTTGTATCCCTATCATTTGCAACCTGATGCTTACGATAAACGTGTTCAATTTGCCAGTGGATGGTTATGCATCGCCAAATTCTTAATCGCATACTGTTTAGTGATGAAGCACAATTCATTCGGGATGGAATTAATAATAGTAGTATGGTTGCAAAATGGACGAGTGCAATGCAATTGCAAATGTTGATCAATGTTGCAAGAGTGCCAACCCCTCCCCCTTTGTTGCAAGGCACCCCCTAAAGGGGGAGGGGGTTGCTGCAAGAGCAACAAGGGGTTATGCAACTTGGAAGCGGAGTTATCCCCCAAGTTGCAATGAATTCCCTCTGGGGAAGACCACTTTGGGGGATAAGTTGGGACGGCCTCACCCCCCAAAGGGGTATACCTAACCTAAAAGAGAGGAGAGGAGGAGAGGTGTTCGCTTGACAGGAGCCAAGCGCATATTAAGACTTCAGCCGAGCGGCCGTTGTCTTATAGGGCACCTAATCAGCCGGTCGGCTTAATCAGCCAGTTGCACAGTGTATACTTCGTTTGGCACGTACACACCCGTCTATACGCCCATAAAATATTACGATTATATGCGTCGGGCTCCAGCGACCGCGTTAATCTGTAGGTCTAAGGTGGAGTGTAGGCAGGTTCGAGAGCCGGCGGCGGCGCGTCCTTCCGCGGTTGCTAGCCAGGGTGACCTAATGATCCACGTTAAACCGTAGGTCTAAGGTGGAGTGTAAACATCCTTCCACGGTTCGTAGGGGCAACCAGGGGACCCCTTGTTGAAACACTTTATCATGTTGTTTATCTGTTTGTTTATTTTCCTCTCTCTCATATATATATATATATATATATATATATATATATATATATTTATATATATATTTCCCCGTTTAAAAGTAGGTCTAAGGTGAAGTGTAAAGCTTGATCTTCACCAGAATGAACAGTTCGGGGGTAAAGCAAAGGCTTCCCTATATATGTACAATTCCGGAAAAAAGTTAATCTAAAAATTTGTGTAAACATCTTTCCATGGTTGGTAGGGGTACCCAGAGCGCCCTAGCAGGAATCTCTCTCGTGCGCTCTTATATATATATATATATATATATATATATATATATATCCCCGTTTGAAAGTAGGTCTAAGGTGGAGTGTAAAGATTGACATTCACCAGAGTGAACAATTCGGACACAAATGAATAGAAAGGAAATATGATAAAGGAGGGAAATAAAGAAAGGTGAAAGCGATATAAGCAAACACCGTCCTAAACACCTAATTAAATGATGTAATTAGCTGAACAATAGAAGGACATAAATATTTATGGAAAAATAATATATATATATATGTATATGAATAATTATATTAAACATCGTTCTGAAAATTGTGGAGTTTGGCGGAAGCGATAGATAATATCGATTTAAATTTCCAATAAGTAAACTTCTTTCCGCAGGAGTTTATTTCGAGATCATAAAGATTAAAACTTCGTCAGCAACTGACTCGTCGTTTAGTGTATCTCTCAAATATACGCGAATTGTACCAAATATATCTCTGCTAATCATAGTTTTCCTTGTTTTTCTACAACAACAAAAAAATTTAATTACGGGCTTTAAACACCCTACTATTTTGAACTTTTCTCATGTTGGTTATCATTAAATTATACAGTCCAGCGTCGGGTCAATCTTATTTCCATTCTCTCGAGATCGTAAACTTTAGGCTAATCACCAGCAGGTAGCTGTTATTTTTAAATATATTTATTGTATCGTGGAAATTTTACAGCGGCTTTCTTCATGGGTAATTAACAATCTTCCACTTTTATGTTTCATGCATCATAAAACGTTTTACATTCCAACCTCAACTCTCTCTCTCTCTCTCTCTCTCTCTCTCTCTCTCTCTCTCTCTCTCTCTCGGTCGAATACAAGATCAAAAAACAAAGCGTTTCTCGTCTCTCCACGAATGGGGATATCTGACACGCCCCAGATTTCACGGGGCAACCAATCATAGCCTGTGGACGGATCCCAGGACCTCTGTTTGGCCGCTATGCAGACCTACGCGTCAAGCTCCACCCAAAATTCACCGCTAGCCAATAGGAAGCTAGCGATTGTGTTTTGTGGGTTGGTCACAAGCCCTCTTTATAAAAGGGCGCAGTTCATCTCAGAACCTCAGATCGTATGTTTTTTCGCTTAGTGCTTTTCAAATATACACTCTGAGTCAGTTATCGCTCTACAATTCTCCTGATTTGTTTGAAGATCAAGATTTTTATGGTCACGCAACGCGTCTAATTTTCAGAGCTGTAGATCGGGAGGAACTATTATCTACCCAGACTGTTACGGAAAATTGTGACGAAATGCAAGAACCGTTCAATGAAGACGCTATTAAAGTGTAAGTAACTATATTCTGCGGCTCATTCAATGTTAACTTATAAGTCTAACCGGGACATAATATATATATATATATATATTATATATATATATATATCCGCCAGGACTCTTTCTCGTTTATAATAATATAACCTAGCCGGGACATAATATATATAAATATCAGCCAGGACACTTTCTCGTTTATAATAATATAACCTAACCGGGGAATAATATATAATATATCGGCCAGGACTCTTCCCCGTTTATAATAATATAACCTAACCGGGACATAATATATATATAATATAACCTAACCGGGGCATAATATATATATATCGGCTAGGACTCTTTCTCGTTTATAACAATATAACCTAACCGTAAAAGGCCGCAATAAACGCGTTTTCAAAAATATTTTTAATTGTTTCCTTCGGGTTATTTCGGTATATATATATATATATATATATATATATATATATATATATATATGGTGGTGTTTTTATTTGTACATTTCTTTTACAGGTACGACTTTAGAAATATTAAAAACTTACAATAGAAATATTAAAAACTATCAAGATTTGTCTGCGGATTCGAGACCCATTGCAGACAGACGGAGCATAGCACACCCAGCTAATCTTACTTTTGAAACCTGTCAGGATATCTGCTTATGGTTACAATTTGCTGTTAGTCTAACCTAGCTTTATTCAAAATTTTTCTACAACGTAAAAATTAATCCCTTTATGTTTTTTAATTATTGCCTGTTTCCATCGTGATTATTTCGGCATATATATATATATATATATATATATATATATATTATATATATATATATAAGGTGGAGCTTTAATAATATTTTTCTCGATAATTCAGCACCGCAGTAGGATTTTTAAATTACGAAAACTTTAAGAATTATCTGTCTTATAATTTTTTAAATTCGTGGCATTTTCTCTTATTGTAGCTCTTTATTTTTACTTAACCTTATAGGACCGATGCGGAACTTGATCGTGTTATAGCTACTTTTGATGAAAGGGGAATAAATGACATGGATGCTTCTCCGCACAGCCAACTCAGTGACCTGAATACAGAAGTCGAAGTATTGGCTCACATTCGGCCCAGCGAGTGCCAGGTCATCGAGGAACTAATGTAAGTATTTTTGAGGTTAAGAACAAAACACTGTATTTTCATTTATTAAATGGTAGAAAACATGTACAAAGCGGAACCAGTGTCCATTAAATAAGTCTTAATGGCTACATTTTACAGTTACAAATGTATATACAACTTTACGCAATATAGATATACACCTTCACACAATACAGCGGGTGCTAACATATGGGAACCTTGTTTTATCTGTCTGCATACACTTTTATCATTCATCTCTGTGTCGCACAAATCGAATAATTTTAAAAAATTTATAAATCCCTTCCCACGTGACATGTGCAGGAGAAATGAAATGCAATACAGGCCGCACGTTTCGCTATAATATCATTGAAAACGGTATGGGTTCTAAACAATCTCAGGTACATGTAATTGCCCGATAAACTGCAAAACTACAGAGTCATTCCAGGGCCGAGTGCCGAGTGAATCAAAATAGTACATTCTTTCCCTATTTTTAAAATAGATTGTAAACCAATGAATCCCCTCACCCTCCACAATGTCGGTGTTAACGATAATCCCGTACCAGTTTCTCGTACTTGGCAGCTTCAATATTTCATTCTTCGCAATCACACCGATAAATTTTGAGCGTGTGAAACGGTCACTTTTCATTACTCTCAGGAGTGTATTCGCGTCCATTCTAAAAGTCTGTGACCACGTTCCTGAAAGGATCAACTTCTATTAGTGCCTGTGATTCGAGGTACACGAGTACACTTATAGGCGCGTCTATACGCTTGGGAAATTCCAACCTGACTGAGATATTCCCACTCTGTTGTGGACTTAAATGTGTATTTGCGCCAGCAGACAAGTCAGGTGTAATATCAAATGAATAAATGTTAAATTCTTCGACAAATTCTTTCTGCGTTACACCAAACCCAAGTTCGTATTATGAGCCAGACTAGTATATGCTCTCACGCAGAACGGGAACACAGCGTCTGATGAGTAGTCCGTAATCATGGTCCGTCCCAAAGCGAAGCCATTTACGTATACAGTAATATTTTTAAGGCCGAAATTCTCGAATTTAAAGGCACTCTTTTTATATTTTCCATTCGTCGAGGCGTGGTCCTGCATTCCAATTAATATCCTTTTAGGTAGGACTCCAAGGGCCACGTTTTCTAGTTGCTTCGAGGCCAACCCGGCGGGCACTGTGTATAGTTTGATCTGTGCCCTGTTAATTGGGTATTTTGCTGTGGCGTGTATTAAGTCTTTCTCAATTTCTATTTGTTTTGGAGAACTTAATTTCACTCGGCATATACGCAAATAGGTCTCCATGATGTGAATCACAACAGGTTTCGCGCCCTCTTCTTGATCAGACCCCAGATTTATGCAGATCTCAGGAACCGTGCGGGTAAGCTTCATCTTCATATCCACCCCGTTCATAAGCAATTTCTCCTGGAATGTGAAATCTGTATGAAGACGTCCAAAACATTCGTATATCTTTTTTTTAGAATTTGTAAATTTATCCTTTATACCATTTTCATCTTTAGTATGGTAATATCTCTCGGCGGTTAAAAAGGTGTCCTTCGCTTCTTTTGAAAAGTTGAGGACATTTTCCAGATAGGCTCGTAGGTGGTAGTACCCCGTTCCTGCCGAGATGTTAACCTGGTTTAAATACACCTCACACTGGCTGAATATGGAGTGTAAAAAGTTTGTTTCAGGGTAGGCAGAGAAACTATCATCGCAGTCCGTTCCATCAGAATGGGCTATAGGCAGTTTAGCATACATGTGCATGCAGCTCGGTCAAAAAAGTAAGGGCCTGAGCTGGGTATCACGAATTCTATAGGGGCAGTCGGCGAACTAATTGTGTTTAATGGGCTAATTTTAATAAAGTCGCTATGCTCAATAAAGACCTGAGTTGGGGGCATATCAAAGAGGGACAGTTTCGATTTACAGCATTGTGAACTACACGGATGGATGAAACGCGCCATGACGAGTCAGAAATAGTGCCAACTCCCTCGACAAGTATTAGTCAGCCTATGATTCGTGAGAGCAGTGTCCTCAGCTTATATCAGTTAAAAAAATGATAAGCTATAGGTTTCATACGCTTAGAACACTTCTTTTTTATTTCCTTTTACGTTTAGCGCCACGTGATGGTAATCCCTTCTCCCTGGCAGATCTCTTCTTTCCGCCACCACGCATTTTCTCTTTGCATCTTTGATGATTTCGTCCCGTGTACGTTTTAAATGTTTTTTAGAGCATCTTTAGGCCTAGTTCTGCCCATTATGTCTTCTGCCGCGTTAAAACCTGTTTGTAACGCCTTCTGCCCTAGGTACCTGGCACCCCTCTTCAACAGTGGGACAGCGGTGCGTAGTATGGATGAAAAAATGGATCCAAGTCCACTCCCACGCTGGTATCTCACTCCTCGGTAGAATTTGAATGGCCTTCGAGTCATTATACACGGCGAAAGTGTAGTTTCATTGTTAAGCTCCCATCACCGAATGGGAAATTTTTTCCCTCAATCGTTCTTTATATATATATATATCGAGATGTTGGTTAATAGATTAGCCGCAACATTCACATAATGGGGCTTGTCATATATAATGCTCAAAGTTTTCCCTCTATGGTAGGGGATGTATGCAATGCGCAGCAGGCGCGCCTGGGTGTCCCCAACAAATTGGTGCTCTACGATATTGCTGTAAATATAGCACATGTCTGGGGGCGGAGAGCTTTCATCCAATTTCTCCATCTTCAATTGATACATTAAGCTGGACAAGTCATGCTGTGCCTCGTGAAAGGTATCTCTTTGGAGAGCTGCGCTATATCGGCCCTCAGCCACAATTGTGAACAGTTCTTTATCTTTAATATTTCTACTAAGCGTTGACTTTAACTCAATGTGCATGCAGGCGTGTCTATGTTTACGACTACAAAAAGTAAATCGTTTGTCTGGTACGACTTTTCAAGAAGCTTGTTTAACCCCGTCACAATGTCCATGGCTGTATCATAATGCCCGATTCCTAGCGATACATTTGTGCTATAGTACCGTTCCTCACCGAACAGGACTGAACGCTTACTATTGTCTAAGGTTATGCCTAATTTTTCGCACTCATCGATTCTTCTAAGGATCAGACATATGATTTGCTCATTTTCAAGAGTTAAAAATTTGGTGGCTAACTGGAGTTCACATAACCCCACCTCATACGAATCACGCTCCAATTCAATGGGCCCATGGAGTTCTGTCACAAAGTTGGCGAGGGTGTTGTTAGGATGTAAAGATAGAGAAGAAGAGGACGGGAGTGTGATATAGAAGTGGCTAGGCGCCATGTTGCATACTAATTAAGCTTCATTGTTGCAGCAGCTTTTATATAGGTGTCTTGGCCGTTTTAACCCTTTAATGCCCAGTGTGTGAAATTTTCATCGTTAACTTTGGAAGCAATTTTAGACCTTCCAGTTCCCAATGTGTGAAATTTAACACATTTCGTATTTTATTAATTATGAACAATAAAACTTTGTAAGATATATTTTTCAGTTATTTTTGGTTCAATTAAACGATTTTTATATCCCATTTTTTTTTTTTTACTTTTCGACTTAATTTGGGTATGAAAGGGTTAAACCTTTTTCTCACCGGTTTATGAAGTGTATAAGCATCCTGTTCCAGCGAAATCGCTCAACATCTTTTTTCCTTACACCGTAAACACCTCTGTAGAGTTTATTAACTCCACCATAGGAGGCGGGGTTAGAAATGTCATAATAGCGTTTACTTAATATGTTGGCCATTTGCGTATTTTAGAGACACGTGGATAAGGTTGGCCGTTTGTTCTCTTCTTTCTCCTCTTCAGAGACACTAATGCTGGGGGCGATGGCGTACTCAGTTGTGACACATGTGAGACTTGATCCACGTCTTTTAACCTATTCAGATTACCTATCAATGTTTTGGGGACATTTATTTGTTGTAGTCTTGCTTTAATATGCTTTCATCCTGTTCGCGAGGGTCTGTCCCACTTTCTCACCAGATCAGGAACAATATCAACGATATTGGATCCTTGTACCCTTGTTCCTTCAACAATGACCTCGCATGTATCGGCCCACTGTATGATGGGGTCCTCACTCAATAGATTATAAAGACTTAAGCCTTTATTCCTCAATGTATGTGGGAGGCTGTTTTTTAATACATGTTCGATGTGTTGTGTTCCGTTGTTCTTTGGTTGGTCATCTCTAACGTCGGGGCAAGATCCTGTGTCGTGATGCTCAGCATTACTCGCGTTGTGCCTAATAACCAAGGAGAGCTCTGTAGGATACTTATAATCTTCGTACTCATGAAGAAATTTCTGCAAAACCTCTTGGTACAAGATCCTTTTCTCATCAGGTGACTTTTCACTGTTTAATAGGGCTAGCAACTCGCTTTCCATTCTTTTAAGCCTACTTTTACGGGGTTCTAGAGCCGTGTCTGGAATCTTTGAACTTTGCAATGAAGCATACACCTCGTGCGGAATCACAACCACCTTCTTCATTATATTAATCTAGTCAGTAAAGGACCCAAAACTTAAAATAAGATGGGTAGGACTGACCCTCCTCTTTGTACAATAACTCGCTTTTTCTTACCCACAGTTTGACTTTTATGAATAAGGGCTCGTATTATGTTCTTGTAACGACGTAAGCGAGCCTTCTGAGAGGGTTTCATTGGCACATTACATTTTATAACATTAAGACAGATTTCACAGATGCATTTTAAAAAGTCGGAGTTGATATTTTTAACAAACATCTGTTGCAGTGCCCGGCGCAATCGTTGATAGATTTTCATTAATTCACAGTATTTCTTCAGCCTATTTGTCATTCTGGAATATACACCGTTTCAGCTTCGCTTGGGAAGATATTCGTTCTTCGAAGCACCCTAAACGTGTTTCGTGGGTGCAGGTCACAAAGCAAATATCTAAAACGCTGGCTTGTGGCCTCTTTATAAACCTCCAAAAACTCCTTACGCTGATTCGGGAACATTTGATTGGCTAATACCCCAATTTGTGACACATCTCTACGTTGTGCGAATAAGACTAGATATTGTGTATTTAGCGACACATCGCGCATGTATCTATTTTTGAAAAATAGATTCTGGTTGATGAAGAATACGCTTATGTTAAGATGGTGGGAGAACACTGTAAATGTCTCGGCAAACGTTTTATCCATTTCCAACATGAGATCGTCAATTACAATAACTGTATGGTCATTACCTTTTAACGAATTAACGTCATAGACCCCTTGTGGAACAAAATTTCATCTTGGTACTCGTTGAACACTGACTGATACGTCGAATAGCACCATATTACTTTATGCACAAATTTTGAGAACATCTCTCCCTTATCTTTAATGATTTTAAGCATAAATACAGTTTTTCCACATCCTGTAGGGCCAGATATAATACATGTGGAGGGGCTTGTGAACCTGAATTTTTCTACAGATTCCATCTCTAACACGTCACACCCCTAAGTGGGTCATTTACAAAATATTACAAATTTTGAGTGCTGCTCCTTATATTTTGTTTTCTTCCACAGAACCGTGAATGACGACGATGTACAGCACCCCATCATCGATATCACAGACGAACCCGTTGACCGTGCAGCTACAGAACCCTTCCCCGCTGACGAATCCTCACCAGCGATACCTGTAGCACGCGCCAGTTCAAAGCGGAGGCATGATGAAGAGCCCACCACGTCAGGTATAAAGCGCGCCAGGATTGAGCCGGTTGTTAGACCACCAGTAATAGAGCCCCAACCTTCTACGTCTTACGACACAACCCCCACAATAGTACCTTCCTCAAATATACCCCCTTATTCAATTCCGGGTACATCCTCCACAGCAGCTTCTCGTTCTGTTGAGGATGGCATAACATTCGAGTTGGTGCGCACCGCTCCCCACCCCGGCCTTGACTAGAAATCGGTATATAGTCAGGGTTGATCCTAGATCCATGTATAGCAATGGTGTTGAACACGGACTACGGCGCATAGTTGAACGTATTGTAGAGTTTGCCCTTCAGAAGCGACGAACGTGAAGTCAGGACGAGGCTGTCCTTCGGATTCGGGTCAGATGATGGAGATGTAGATGATTTTTGGGTAGTAATACCGTTCAGACGCTTGGCAGCTGAAGATATAGAGTATATATTAGGCCGTATAATGCAGGCCTCTCAAAGTAGTATAGCCTTCAATATGGACAACTTCACGGTAAATATTGACCGTGTATTCCGTGTTGCGGGTCATAGTGCCACACCTTATACTCTTAACTTCAATTCTCAGGCTATTTATAGACGGCATATAAACGCCGATCGTGGTTGCGGCTTTATAGCAGTAGTCTTGGCCCGTATGTTTACTGTACTAAATACACGGGTCAAAAACATTTGGTTGCCTACGGTAGTGGAGCGTGCCCGTAAACTAGCTGTAGACTGTAAACTTGAATTTGAGTGTAATATGGGTCCTGAAGAGCTGAGAAGGGTAGAACAGGAAATGAATGCTCGTATAGTTGTATTTGGAATGGATGATCGTCGTAGGACTGTGTATGTTTTTAAAAGCAGTGTGAGAGATCGTACAAGACCCTACTTATTTTAGGGCTGTCAGGAACAACATATCTACCCATCCGTAATATAAGGGACCTTTACGCGAGTTATGATAAAAGTCGAAAATATGGACGACATCATGATTTGTGTAAGGGATGTATCGAGTTTGCGGATGATATAGTGAAACATTGTAAAGATTGCCACATGGTATGTGAGCAGTGTAAAAGCTCCAAATGTGAAAGCCGTGTAGTTGAAGCTGAGAAGAGGGATTGTGATGTGTGTAGACGCACATTTTTCAATAATAACTGTTTTGAGCTCCAT
Source organism: Bathynomus jamesi (assembly GCA_023014485.1). Taxonomy (NCBI): domain Eukaryota; kingdom Metazoa; phylum Arthropoda; class Malacostraca; order Isopoda; family Cirolanidae; genus Bathynomus; species Bathynomus jamesi. The sequence goes on along the minus strand of JAJOZX010008907.1, from coordinate 2,261 downwards.
AAATCAATTGGCACGTGCAGGAAAATGAGAATCTGTGAATGTGGTATGTTTCATATGATGGATAATTGGGGAATTTCAAGCATAAATGTGATGAAATTCACTGTTCTACATGCCATGAGAAATATAAGGCGGTTGGAGTAAAGCATGTATGTTATATGAAAGACGCCAAGCCTAAAAACAGCCCTTGTATAACTGTGTACTACGATATAGAAACATATACGAATGCTGAAACCAAAGAGGTTATTCCACATTTACTTGTAAGCCAGACTATCTGTGATGAGTGTATGGAGAGCGAGTGTGATGAGTGTCACAAATGTGGTAAACGGACAAACGTTTTTAAAACGAATGCCCACGATAGCCCTGTGAAACTCTTTGTGTCCTATATTGTCAAGTTAGCGGACAAGTTAAAAAAAATGACTGTGTATATTCTCGCCCATAACGGGGCAAAATTTGACACACAGTTCCTTTATAAGGAGTTGCTTGAGCACGAGTCATCTGAGATATTTACAGGTGATCCCTTGAAAAGAGGCAACAAACTAATACAGATGCAAATAAGAGGTAATGTACAGTTTAAAGACACTTTATTATTCACACCTTGTAAATTAGCAAAGCTACCCAAGGTGATGGGCGTAGCCGCTGAAGTTTCAAAAGGATATTTCCCTTACACATTCCTCACTAGCGAAACTTTAAATTACGTAGGACTACCTCCACCCAAACATTACTTTAACTATGAATGTATGAGTACAGATGAACGTGAAGATTTTGACCGATACTACAACAGTTTTAATGAATGTAATCCTTATAATATAGCTGATGAATGTGAGCGTTATTGCGTGAATGATGTGCGCGTGCTTAGAGTATGTTTCCAGGCCTTTAGAAGGATGTACATAGGTCGTTTCAAATGCGATCCGTTGCAAGTCGCAACCACCATCGCCTCATTATTTTTACGGTGTTCAAGAATAACTTCATGCCTAAAGACACCTTAGCCGTTATCCACAGAAACAATCCCCGCAGTTATGGGCACAAGGCTATTTACTGGCTCATACACCTACAGCAGCAGACAGGTGTATACATAAAGCATGCCCGCAACACGGGTGAAGTACCCATTAAGGTTAATGGTCGTGTTTTTTGGGTTGATGGTCTAAGTGAAAACCGTGCCACTGGTGAGAAGACTGTGTACTCCTTTAACGGTTGCTGGTGGCACGGACCCCCGTCCTGAGTGTGGAATCGTAGAGATATCCACGGTAGATCTCCTGCCGACAGTCTTGCGTGGACCCGCACCGCGATCAACTTATAGGCTCCCAGTTCACTCACAAAGTCTTGTGGGAGCATGAGTATGATGCACGGATGGAAACAGATGGACAGTACCGTGAAGAAATAAACACGATCAAACGTTCAATGGTGCTGGATCCTCTCAAATGCGGTGATAGCTTGTTCGGAGGCGTACAAATCCCTTCAAGCTATGCTTTCCGCCTACGGAGGGCGTGAAAAAACTCCATTACTACGACTTCTGTTTTTATATCCCTACGTGACGAAGAACAATCTGTACCTCGTGGGTGCAACTGAGAAACTGTTGGGACCTGATCTGCTCACCATCGAGGTGTTCTCAGCAAATTTGAACGGGTACTATTTCGGCCTTTCTTTCGTAGATGTGCTCCCCCCACGCGATTTATGGATGCCAATCTTACCCGTCGTTATTGATCACAAGCTCATGTTTCCCTTGTGCGTGAAGTGCGCAGAAGAGAACAATGGGGAATGTAATCATACAGCCAACCAGCGTAAGATCAGAGGTGTATATACAAGTCCAGAGCTGGATCTAGCTGTTCGTCATGGCTACAGAATATTGAAAATACATGAGGGGTGGAGGTTTCAGAAAGCTACCCAACCTTTTCACGCCATATATAAACGCTTTTTTGAAGGATAGATCGAAGCATCAGGGTATCCGCGAGGAGTTGATACCGAAGATGAAAAATCGGCTTATATTCAACGAACGTTACCGTGACCGTGAAGGTATACAGCTTGACCGTTCCCAAATTGTAAAGAACATGGCAAGCGCTTTAGTGCAAAGTTTTGTGTAAACAGGCTTTGGGGAAAATTTGCACAGAATACTGGCAAAGGGAACAATCATTTGGCACAAAGTTATAGTGAAATCTGGGATTATGCCAATGCTCCCGATAAAGAGGTCATGGAGATCGTGAATGTAGTTAATATTTACATAATTAAGTACAACAGTACCGAAGTGGTCACAGATACCTCACGGG